>OLKM01002643.1:16440-60226 GCA_900291075.1 Melanogrammus aeglefinus | reverse complement strand
TATTGCATATTTTCCTAACATTTAATCCAGTCTTTCTACATGAAAGGGATTCTGTATTTAATGTCTCGCCTTGCGGTTTTGCTAATTTAGGCACAGGTCAGAATCAGGCCATTCACACAACATAACCAACTTTTTGGGCTGCAATTTTTGCTCTTCAAGGAGAATTTGACTCCGGCACTTAGGAGATGAATCATTTATAAAGTTATATTCTTTAAAACGGCCAGACACACCAGTAAATTGAGAACGACTATTGCACATGCCTTATTATTGACACATGTTCAGGCTGGGTAGCCTCCTCTTCCCTATTGATCCTCTCGCATGAGTTCGGCCGCCATCAGAGAACCCAGCAAGAACCGCGATCAGTCCTTTCTTGACCAAAATGTAGCCTACTTATCTAGTCGCTTGGATAAAAGCGTCTGCTAAATGCCCTAAGATGTAAATGTAAATGCAAGTTATCATATATCAAACCAGTTCCCAGTTAGGAAGGACTCAACTCAAATGGCCAAATTGACCAGTGCCACCGCGCTCTCTGGGCATTGAAATCTCCATCTGCCGGTGGCCTTGATAACTCTGCACAGCAGGTGGCTTCCACAGACTTGAAAGATTTGCCGTTAGCCTCTCTCCACATAAAAGAGAATACTTCCATTGCTAAACCATAGTACAATAAGGCTATGGACAATCGCAGGCCCATATTCGCGCCCCACCTTGTTGATCCTTTATCTCGTTGTTAATTTAAAATCATCTTAAAGATGTGATTTCTTTCCTAAACCTTTTCCTGGCCATCAAGGCATAATTTCAGCAGATAAATAGCTTACACTCGATTTGATCCACTACACGACATTAAGACGACTGTGTGAAGGTGTTAAATGAACATTTGCTCTAAGATCAGACACGCTTGAAAAGCTCCGGCTTCACAGTATTTTGATTGCTATCTAATTTGGCATTCTGAATACTGTTGGATCGTAGCAATGGGGCCTCATTATGGATCGAAATAGTGAGCACACACGATTGGAGGTAGAGTGTCTGCGTGCAGGTTTAAAAGACAACGATTCCCTTTAGCTTACGTTGATGTCTATTTGGTGCAGTCGGACCTGGGACATAAATGATAGCTGGGTCCTGGTCGGATTGGACGCAATCTTACAAGTGCGCTGAGCTATCAGGACTCACATTGGCCTTCGTCCTCTTATATGTAATCTTGTGCACATGTTATTTCTTATTATTTATATAGGCCTAGATAGTACTCTGTTGAATAGGCAACAACTAACCCAGACCTTGCTTGAGTATATCCAAATAGATAAATCCGACGATATCGGTCTTTTCTCAGTCTCTATAGGCTCACGTTACAATCTGTGCTGAAATCGAGTTATCAGGAGGTTTTTGGTTCTGTTCAGATCATTTTGTTTCTGTGATCCTCGGCAAAACTTTGATCCCACGAAGGTGAATGCAGTCTTCTGTGAGGGGCGTTGGGGGACTCATAGTCTATATAGCTCAGAGATATGTAGGAGGCTTCTGCTGATATAGGCTCCATTCACGGTCCGTTACAGAAGAAAATGTCTAGTATTTTTCTCTTAAGATATAGCTCAGAAAAATATCTTTTCCAGTAGAGCCTGATGTTCCGTTCTGCGAGTGGAAAAACCCTCTGTGAAGGTTGAATGTTGACCTGGTTAGGAAACGCGCGTGCATAAATGACTCATCTTACCATGAGTGGATCGATTCGTAAGTCTATCAATATCAAGTTATTATAGCCATTTCAAAGGGGAATTATAGAAATAAGCTTGATAGGGAGATGTGTTTTGGTTATGCTCTATGTATCACAAAGCAACAATAAAAACAACAACCTAACAAGACCAAAATCCCAAAGATGGGCACATTTAAATAAAAGGTAGTACAGTACACTTACACACATAAGAAAACACTAATGCATGGTTCACAAAGAATTGCCAGCAGTAAAGTACAGTACAGGAGTGCAAAAAAGTGTTGTCCATGGCCGTGTTCCAATACCGTACTGTCCGTACTTGACTAGCCAAAATATGACGTACACAGTACGTTCCCAATTCAGGTTCCGGCGAAAAGAAGTACACTTCAAGGACCCGGATGTCTGTACTCAAAACGGGCTAATCGTGAAGTGTGGATCGAAGCACACGTCTCCTCGTACTCAACGGCAGCCATCTTAGCTACGTAGCGGAAGAGGCGGGAGCCAGGCTGAGCACTCAACTCGAAAAAATAATGGATACCGAAGTGACTGCGCCTGCAAGCTGCGGCTGTCGCAATCGTCATTTCCGGTAAGTTGCACCCACAGAGTACTCGATTGGAAACAGCACCTCACATCTGAAAAAATAGTGTACTCAAGTGAGTACGGATAGTGCAGAAAGTATACTTCCTTTAAGTATACTGCATGAAGTACGGGTTTTGAACACGGCAAGTGGTCTTGTTTCTCCCCATGTCCGGTCAAGTTCCCTCTCTGTGTGATTTACTCGCTCCTCCCCTAATGTGCTTTTCAGCTGTTACTCGTTGCATGCCCTGTGTTTAGTATTCAGGCCCTTGTCTTTCCTTTGTTCCTTGTCTCGGATCATTGTAGTTTGTGGTGAGTTGTGTCCTGTGCTGTAACCTGGGTTTCTCCGTGTTCCCCTGTTACCTGCGTCACCTGCGTTTTCGGCTGTTTCCTTGCCTTTAGGCGTTAATAAATTAACTGTCCCGCGATTGGGTCACTACCTGCCTTGCCTGCCCACCACTACACCGTGACCAAAGTGAGGGAGACCATAAAGACCGTAAAGTTCTGTAGGCATGTTTGGGTGACGTATAGCTGTAGATAGGTACTATCCCAAAAGCGTGATGTTTTACTTGTGATGCTTCTGTACCTCTTCCCTGATGGTAAGAGTTTGAATAAGTTGTTGTGCTGGATGAGAGGGGTCAGAGATTACCTTTTAGCTTTTCCTGGAAATCCTGTGGTGTCATAGTGCGAGTCTAATGGGCGAGAGGACCAGGAAATTTCGAGGATGTTACATGCAGCGTGTGATTGGATCAGCCGTCCACAGGCCCGCCCGGCGCATTTAGTCCCTGGCGGCGGCACGGGGCTCTCCGCCGGCTTGACCTAGCAGGGACCTCGGTGATGGAGTGAGCACACACACATACACACACACACACACGACCCGAACACGAGCCCACACACAGACACACATACATCACACTCACACCGACAGAAGAGGTGGTGTCATGCCTTGGAAGTCCCAACCACCCACAAACACCCTACAAACCAACACACCCTCCCCCTAAACACACACAACGCCCCACCGACAGAAGAGTTGGTAGTAGATATACCTTGGACCCCCCCACCCCCTACACATACATACACACACGCTCATACCGACAGAAGAGGGTGGTTATCATATCTTTGAAAAGCCCCCCCCCACACCCACCCACCCCCACAGACACCACACACACACACCACCACACACACACACACACACACACACACATACAAACACACACACACACAAACACACAACACACACACAACACACAAAGATGTTGTAAGAAGTGCAGGGCAATCAGACTCCTAGAAACACAAGCTCTTATCCCAGCGCTACTACGGCTGCAGGGATTAGGAGCCGGGGCCTATAATGGCTTGTGACAGGGATTTGTGTGGCTGGCGAGTGTGACTAGAGGTATGGATGTGCGCGGCGCGCCGGCGGGCGGGGCCGACCAGAATTGCACTTCGAACACACAGCCGCGGTGCTCGATCTCCCACGTCTCGGCCAATCCCGGTGCGGATCTATCGGGGGAGAGAGGCGGTGCTCGACCCGCGAGCTCTCCTTGAAGTGATGTGCAGTCGGCCCAATTCCGACCGCTGGTGTATTTCAGCCATGTGAGAAGGCCTTTAATCCGCGGCGAAAGCCTTAGTTGCTCACAATTCCGTGAACGTCACTTTCTGATCACGGTTCACCGATTTGGGAGCTTAGTTATTTTCTCGCTTTTTAAAAAAAAATATATATATTATATATCGGGGTGCGTCGAGGCTCCGTGTTCTCAAACCGAATTCCCACGCAAGGTTACGTACGGTTGGCATGACAATATCTTCGAAATAATAATAAAAGATAAATACAAAAATAAAGTGGACGTGCGTTTTGAGTTACAACAGGTGGAGACAACAATCCGTCCCATTTGATTTAGCACAGCGATTCCCTTCCTCCATCACCGGTGACAGGTCGGTGGCGGACGCAGTGGAAAGCCTGGTTTGTTGTTTGAGAGGTAATAAATTACAGCTGGGGTCAGAGCTGAGTGGGCCGTAGCGCTGATTAAATGAGACCTAATGCATTACGCCTCTTCCGGCACACCCCCTCGGTTCAACGTCTGAAGACGAGGAGACAAATCCCATAATCCTCCTGAACACGCCTCGCTATCACACCCTCTGTTTATGCATCCCAGAGCTGCTCTCCTGTACAGCGTTGACGGATTGGGCCACCTTTCCAACCCAATCTGGCAACCATGGCTGCAGCTTTGGAAATCTGGCCCAATCTGGTAACACTGACTCTATACGATCCGAATGTACACACAGCCAAACTTCTGTAATTTATGGGTTGGAAAAACTCTGTATGGGAGAAAAAAAAAAAAAAAAAGGGATACGGTTGTATCAGGGAGTGTTCGCTGAAATGTGAAATTGGGACAGAGGTTTGGAGTGTAATGTTGGCGTTGCGTAATGTTGGAGGCTTTAAACTCTCAGTCGTGCGCAGAGGGGAGGATTTAGGCCTGTGGATATGAAGTGTAGCTCTAGTTAAACTGGTGACTCACGGTGGTGTGGGAGAGAGCATCATGAGTGCTGCTTTCACAATGCAACCTCAGCCGAGGTGTTTCAATGTTAACGTTGTCTGGTTTCAGATGCAGGTATGTTGCCTCGTTGCAAGCAGCAGCATCTGCGTCCTCTCTATGCACAGGATGCAGATAGATGTGCTCATCTTAGTGATGAGACAACAGCAAGTGTAAGTCCTTTCTGAAGTTCTTCAAATGAACATCTGGCTTTGGGTTCAGCATTTTGTGAACAATGTCATGGAAATAAGGGCCACTAATCAAAATAACTCAGAGGAAATAACACGAGGAGGCACACACATACACACACACACACACACACACACACGTATAGGCCTACTGTATGTAATACAGAACTTTTCTGCAACACACACACGCACGCACGCACGCACGCACACACACACACACACACACACACACACACACACACACACACACACACACACACACACACACACACACACACACACACACACACACACACACACACACACACACACACACACGCATACCAATATGCGCCGTTGCGCAAATATATCACAACGGCAATAACTAGTATTGTCTATAGTCTCCACTACGCACGCACGCAACACACACACACACACACACACACACACACACACCACACACACACACACAACACACACACACACACACACACACACACACACACACACACACACACACACACACACACACACACACACACACACACACACACAGGACCAAAACAACAGGAAGATCCAGGCCGAGATAAAAATACCAATACCGATAAGGAGTCGCGCATTAAGTCAGTTAAAAGATAAAAAAAAAAAAAAGAGCATAATCAGGCGTGCTCGCCACGTTTGTGGTGTTTTGCCGGCGAACACTGACAGGCCAGCAGGCTTTTAATTACGAAGAAAGACTTGGCACGTTGCTGCTCCATGTAGTAGCCTACAAGCCCAACATCGATACATGTCAAACTATGAATAATGCTCTCCCTGTTCATTTTGTCACTTAAAACGCCTGTTTCACTTTGCGTGCCATGTTGTTACGGTCAGTTCCTTTGTGGGGGTAAAACAAACAAACACACACAAACAGGTGTGGTACCCATTAAGCGATGTGACATGACCTTTGTGTCCACCCACCAAGGGATTGGAGATATTGCGGACTCGTGCCGGTGTGGCAGGAGGGTGATTATGCAGGTGTCATGATGAATCACCTTGCACCACCGTATTGATGCACCTCATAGTATCAGTAAACATTGATTGGTGGAACCCTGAACTTTGAGTTTGGCTCCAGAAAGGACATTAGGGATGGGTCGATGTTTATCCTCCCTTTCTTTCGAAACGCTCAACCTGTTGATTTTATTTATGAAATGCTTGTTTCTCGCCAAACATTTATTGGAAAAGATGAGACATGGTGATGCAAGTTGATATTTGTATCTAGGCAGGGAAATGCAGCTTAGAAAAGGCCTACCTATCAAAGCAGATTGAATGAGAATGAGACCCCCACTGTCCTCGTTCTCCACGTTTTCACGGAGGATGAAAAGCGTTTTTCATTCATTTGAATGTCAAAGTGAGAATTTGGTAAACCTCCGTGTCAGACTATCTTTAAAATAAAGCGGTGACTTTCCCCAGCTTTGTTTTATTGAGCTGCTCGACCAATCAGTTGTGAGACAAAGGCGGAGAAGACCAATAGCACTTCATTCAATCCTCATAAATAAGGCATGACCTTACATGCACAACCCGGGTAACGTGTTCCCACCAATGTTGAAAGCGAGATTATTTTTCCACCCTGAAATTTACGTGTAACATCCATCAATCTATCTTTGCAGATGAAGCGACAGAGCCTTTGCTGGCCGGTTTATCAACAGTTCACTGTGAAGGGGATCTCTACGTGGCTTAAGCTGAACACCTGGACTACATGGCTTGGTTGATACAGGGTTAATATGATTGGAAGACCCAACTCGCCCGATTGATCGCCGCAAATGTCTGACACTAGTTCAGCCGTGGTGTCATGTTTTTCTAAAAAATAAACCTGCATATAACTTTACTTTCAAGCACTACTGGAAGCTGCTTTAACCAAGTCAACTAGCCTAAACAAAGCAAACCTGAACTAATTTCTTTAATAAGTATCTATCTTAAGATGTAATTGCATAACGACAGACGCAAAAGCATACAGCGTAATTGAGATGACACGATTTATATCTCCTATGTAATCAAGCACAAGGCAACACGTATGAATGTGTGTGGATTAATAGCTCCTGCTTTAGTTATGCATTAGTTCACTGAGGACGGATGACAGTAATGTCAGTTAAATCTGCAAACAGTCGATTGCCATTGACATCTTTGTAATTCTAAAGAATGAATGCCTTTATTGAATAAAGGATAAACTACACATCTTAATATAATTTTGTCATTATGAAATGAAAGCCGTTCACTCTACGAGTAAGCAAGTACACAACGCAAAGAATCACTCAATATTAAGAGATGCCAGACAATTCTTTATTTCAATATCCAATGAAAATAATTCGACGCCTGTGAAAGTTATGAATACATACACTGCAAAGTAACAACAAATTGTGTAAAAGAGAAAATCTATTAATTCTTCTTGTCTGATGACGCAGAAGTCATGCCTCCCCCCTCCCCTCGCTGGTCTCTCTCTCTCTCCTGCATGGCCGTCGATGCTCTCTCTCTCTCTCTCTCGTCGTCTCCTTCTGCTCTCTAGCTGTTGTGGCCTTGCAGAGCCTCTGCCATGAACAGCTTGCCCAGGTTCTGGGAGGTAAACTCCTTCACGTTCTGGCAGTAGTTGTTAATTTGACCTGTTGAGGGAGGGAGGGAGGGAGGAGGGAGGACGGACACACACAGACAGACACAGACACACACAGACACAGACAGACACACAGACACACAGAGAGAGAGTTATTAGCAGTGAAAGGAGGATACGGATGCCTTGTGTTGTCAAGACTGAAATGAAGACATGACAAACATATTTCAAACATTAAGAACTTTGGGACGGGGAGGGGGGGATGAGGGACTTTTTGCACGTGCGTGTGCGCGTGCGCGTACCTGCGATGAGGAGCGTGTCCATGCGGGGTGGGGGCTGGGGGGGCTTGAACAGCTTGGTGATGTCCTCCTCAGCCAGCGCGGCTTCCCCCCTGGTCTGCCTCTGGGCGTTCTCCTGCTGCCTCCTCTGGACGTACTGGGGGCGGTGGGAGGGGGTGGGGGGGTAGGAGGAGAGCAGGTCACTAAACACACACACCTCCATACGGCTCGCTACACATGTACTTCAAGTGCTGTATTCATCAAATGCTCAGTGGAAAACCAGGTCGATACCAACAGGGGAATTCTTAGTGCATGGCAGCACCGAGGAGCCAGTAGGCCTAGAAAAATATGAAGTGCATTTCAAAGTCATGTATAGGAACGTGTCGAGATGTAGTCGAGGCATAGACGTATACGGAGCCACACGCAGATGTAAGGGAATAACATGGGAGGTGGTGATGAGAGAACGACAGGGGAGTAGATTGAGAGATGAAGGTGAGGAGGAGGAGGAGGAGGAGTGGAGTCGTTTCAGTAGAAGGAAGGAAGAGAACAAGAGGGAAAGAAAGACAGGACCGCAAGAGAGGGATAACGAGAAGAGCGAGAGCGTCAGAGAGAAGGAACGAGAGAGAAAGAGAGCGAGAGAGAGCCAGAGAGTTTTCTGGAACTTTAAAAAAAAAAAAAAAGGGAAAGATAAATAAAGTGGGGTAAGGATGGAGTGAAGCAGAGGGAGCCAGAGCACATGGAGTTGGCAGAAGGAGCACCATGGTAGACAAGGAGCTAGTAAACAATGGTCTTCCAGCGGGCGAGCGAGCACCAGAGCGAGAGAGAGGGAGGGAGAGATTGAGGAGTTGCATGTAATGACAGCATGGAGTGATTTGTGGAGAGGCTGACAGCCGGTAAATCAGTGCGGCTCCAGTCCCCGGGGATCCTAAAAGCCTTGTTAATTTGGCCAAGATGGAGGGCAGGCTGACACGGTGGCAGGAAGGAGGAGTCGGCGAGGGGGAGGCTGAGAACACAACTGGAGGAGCAGCGCCGAGCTCACACCGCGCGGCCCACAATGCACCACAACGGGGGTTGGGGCGAACGGACACACACAAAGACTCGCAAGCACACACACAAACACACAGGCAAAGACACACACAGGCAAAGACACACACACACACACACACACACACACACACACACACACACACACACACACACACACACACACACACACACACACACACACACACACACACACACACACAGGCAAAGACACACAACACACACAGGCAAAGACACACACACACACACACACAGGCACACACACACACACACACACACACAGGCAAAGACACACACACACACACAGGCAAAGACACACACACACACACACACACAAAGACACACACACAGACACACACCAAGAGCAACGGAGCAAACTATTTGTGGAGTTCCGGTCACTCAGAGTGAACTGAAATTGCTGAGCGTCGAAGACGTGGGTCGGCACACCGTCGCTGAACGGCAGCGAAATCACCCAACAGAACCCCAGAATGAACCGGTACAAAGGCTGGCTGAGCTCACGTCTCTGCGCTATTCAGTCATCTTTTCCCTGATGAGAGGGCGAGAGACGACATCGCGTGTGAATTCCCCCGGTTTTTCACCGCATGCTCGGGCCAGACCATGAACCTGGATGAATCGACCGCGGCGCCGGCTTGCTGCGGCGCGGGCGTCTGCTGCTGCTTCTCCCAGCGTGACACAGCGGTGTAAATCAAGGGGAAGGAGCTTTTCAAAGCCTCGCAGCAAATGACTCATTGGACAACAGAGAGGCCGGGGCAGCAGCTCTTTACCTCTTCTGGGGCGGTTCTGGAAATGAAAAACGCGCTCGCTCTCTCTCTCTCTCTCTCTCTCTCTCTCTCCTCCCCGGTATGGAGTGACGCGTGCGTGCGTGTACGTATAGAGTGTTTTATGATGATGAACAAGTTTCCATTCGCCCGGCAAACGTGAGATCAATAGAAGACAGTGCCAGGCAGGCCGAGAGTCAGCAGCCGATAATAAAGGGCTTGTTCCCTCGCGTCTGGCTGTGTTTACCACACACACACACACACACACACACACACACACACACACACACACACACACACACACACACACACACACACACACACACACACACACACACACACACACACACACACACACACCCCTCTCGAACCCCGCGTGTGTGCGGGAATACGAAAGGAGAGAGCTGCCCGCTGCTGGAACAGGGAGACGCCCGAGGTGTGATGAGATGCGTGTGTGAGCGAGCACTGTTGCAATTGAGTGGTGCGCTGCGATCGATGTTAATGCCTCCGCCGGTGTCATGCCAACCAGGAGAGATGGGCTGCTGGTGGCGGCCGCCGGGCAGCGAGGTTACGGTATATTGTTTAAGGACCGCCCGCCTCTCGCTGATGAGTTGGTGCTCACAGGTGGGTGGGTGGATCTGCTTTACCCCTCGTAGCCAGCTCTCCTGGCAGCTGTGGGGGTGTGTGTGTTGGGGGCAGTGTGTGTGTGTGTGTGTGTGTGTGTGTGTGTGTGTGTGTGTGTGTGTGTGTGTGTGTGTGTGTGTGTGTGTGTGTGTGGGGGCGTGTGGCATTGTGGTGTGTATTTGGGGGCGTGTGTGTGTGTGTGTGCGTGCGTGTGTGTGCGTGCGTGCCCGTGTGTTGGGGGCCCGTGTGTGTCTGTGTTGGGGGCCTGCGTTTGTGTGTTGGGGGCCTGCGTTTGTGTGTTGGGGGCCTGCGTTTGTGTGTTGGGGGCCTGTTTGTTTGTGCGCGTACGTACGTGCGTGTGGGGTTGTGTGTGCACATGCTGTGCGTGTGCGCGCGTTTACAGGTGCAGGTGCTTGCATCGCCACAGGATAAACGACGCTCGGGCCCTCGAAGCTGGGCGGACCATACGACGCCAGCATAAGCAACACACCATACTGAAACACAATGAGGCCGTACCCCCGCGTGCACCACGCTCACTGCAGCAGATGGCTCTGGCACAGCGCAGCAACAGGTGAACCACTGCTCCAACAGTGACTCCCGCCGTCCCACTACCGCGCTGCTGCTGCGTAGCGCTTAATAAAAGACTGAATAAAACCCTTAAAGAAAAACTAATTTTTTCCACCACTCTTGTCTCCAAGACGACCGTTCTGTGGAGACCCCCCACCAACACCCCTCATTCAGGGATGGCCGTCACAGATTGGACCTATATTAAATCTTGCTTTCGACGTGAGCGAGTGACCGAAGATGCAAACCTGCGCCGTTAATTAAGCGACCCCCGTCGTCACTGATTATCAATTTGCAACCCCCTCCCCCACCCACTATTTTGCACTGGCAAAATAAGTTTTTCCTCGGAAGAATATATCCATCGGAAAACAGGGTTCCACTGCCTCTTGCACTCTCTCCCATCCCCCAGTGCAGGTTACCCCCAGGAGTTCAGCATAAGCAGAGTCAAACTCCTGGATTCGAGACCAGGACGGTGAAATCGGATTACATTAAGGGGCAGTTCCTTCCACTGGCGGCTCTGCAGAGTGTTGCACGTCGTGCGGCTGCCATTGATGGATTTAGATTATTCTGACCTTCGCTGACTTTATCAAACCAGAATTCATCTTGTTTCTGGCAGCGTAAAGGCAGGAAAATTCAGGCTTAGTGGTCAGGCACATCCTGCCTAATTCTCTGACTATTTGACCAGGCAAATCAAGGGCAAACATAATGTAATGGCAGTGAAAGGGCATTAAGCATCATAAATCACCAAGTAGTGGAACTGTGTCAGGGGAGGGAGGTAGGGAGGACTGCAGAGTCAGCAGAAGAGAAGCATGAAGGACCAACTAGGATCTGCCCGCTTTAGGGCAAGAAACTCAAAACCTATTTTTCAGCAGACTTGTCGATGTGCAGGACAATGTGTGTCACAGTTTCAAGCATCGATTTCTCATTATGATCAAGTTTTAGAGAGTTAGACAAACCCTCGGTCGGTTCAATTGCTCTTCATGGCTTCAGCCGATCTGAACTGACAGTTGCCTACAAATGTATTATTTTGGGGATTTTTTAAAAAAGTTGTCTTTTTATTGTGAAGCGAGTAAGAAAGGAAGTTATGGGAGATGGAGGGGAAGACATTAGGGGTGGGAAACTTTCGGCTCCTCCCGATTCGATTCCGATTATGAGGTCTTCGAGTCTGAAGCGATTATCAATGCATTTCCATGCGTGATTTTCAAAAATATATATATACATCTGGGTTTGCTACTCAAAGTTTGCTAATCACTTCCTACTTTTGTGATGATCATTAAAGACATCAACAGATGAATTAACTTATTTAATATTTAATAAGAGAAAAAGCTTTTGTCACAAATATGACTTTCTATGAACAATGCAATAATCAATGCAGCTTGCATTATAACGCAATATGGAAGCATGCAAAAAATATGTTTCAGTTTGATTTTATTTCTAATCTTTCTTTTCTATGTCATTAAAGGAAAAGCTGCTCTTGAATTAGAAGGAGTTCTTGTGTCTGGCTGCGAGTTTGCGCGCATGTAGGCTGAATCGCAATCGTGTCAAGACAAATCAGATTGGCCAATACACACTGAAGATAAATTTAATATTTTTAAAATGACAAAAATGATCCCTCTCTGGTGAACAGAATGTTGCAGCAGGCAAAAAAAAGAAATTATTATTAATTTATCTGCATCGAGACAGAATCGTTCTAGCGAGAATCGCGATGCATCGGAGAATCGATTATTATTCCCACCCCTAGAAGACATGCAGCAAAGGACCACGGGCAGGAATCGAACCGCGGTCGCTACGGTCACGAGCGGTGTGGGCCTTAAATGGTACACGCTCTACCCGTCGAACCACCCGGGCCCCTGACGACATACGTTTTGAAATGGAAACAAACTGACTCACTAACCGTGCATTCACTCCCATTCTCAACACTGGCTATAATAGTGTGAACATGTGCATGCTTGAGTCACGGAAGACAGCGAGGACGCAGACTGCCAGGTGAATCGAGGGCGCTCATGGTGTATGCATGGTGTGTGTGTTTGTGTACCTGGTGCTTCTGCTGCTGCTGCTTGCTCAGGTTGCGGCTGTACGTGTTGTACTTGACGATGTCTTGGCTCATGTCATCCACTCGGTCCATCAGCAGCTGCAGGCTCTTCTCCAGGTGGTTGCTAAGGGGATAAGGGGGGTGGGAAGAAAAAGAATTTCATGTCAACATGTGCTAACGAGTCACTCCCGATCCCACTGAGCTCTGTCGCAAGCCCTAGCTGGGGCAAAAGCACTCAGAACGAACGATTAAATATTGAAAGGAGGTCGTCTCTCGGTGACCTCCATCATTCCTTCTGTGGCCCGGACCTTTCAGACTGTAGGTTTTGTTTATATTATTTATGTTTGCTTGTTTTTGCAAAACAATTTCGCCACGCACTGGTACAGCACAGCACAGAATCACAAGCTGGCATCATTATGCACATGTAACGAGTTGAACATGTAATGTAAACCTTTCGCCACCTCAACAGGACTCTTTTTGTGTGAATTGAACAGAAAAGGTTTGTCCTAATCATTCCCTCTACGCGGGACCGCATTCCAGGGAATCCTAACAATACAAATATCAACATTATCATTCCGTATCAGAAACTATCCCATATTTCTTAAGGTATTTTCTGGTGTTGAAATGGAAAAATATATAATATTTGTTTGACTTCCACAAAATCACTCCTGCTTCAGTTAGCTTCTCTACGTTGACTTATGAAACCCTCCAATGAACACAAATATGCACTCCATAGCGTCTCCGTGAATGGCTCCCTCCTTTGCATTATCATACCTCCAGTCTTCGGACCATTAAATAGACGCATTCTATGGTTGTTTAAATTTTTTGAGTTCCTTCTTAGCTCCTTCCTGGTTATTTCGTCCATAGCCGTGCCAAATTATTTTACCTTTGTCCAGCGATGACTAAAACTTTACCAGATTTACTTTATATTTGTGGGCTTCAAGACCATTTGAGCCAGCCATGTTGAATCGACGTTGAGGAAAACAGCACTATTGCTGAAATATTCTGTTTTAACACTATAGGAGCGAATAGGTCGGAGTTGAAAACGGGAAGGGAGATTGTGTTTAAAAGGTGCAGTGTGTTAGATTTGGAGGCATTTAGCTGTGCACACGGTTCGGTGGCCTGTAAGGGGGTGATAAGTGATAACGAAATGATGTAATCTACGACAGCATTGAGTAGCCAAGTGTCAAGTAATCAAGTCCTTAAATCTGTAAAACTATAGGTCAAAGCCAGTATAAGATAGCGATTATGTAAAGAAATATAAAACTCCTCCCCTCTAGTGCAGTTTGTCCCTTCTGGGCTACTGTAGGAACAACATACCGCACTCCATGGAACAGGACACATGTAGATATAAAGGGGTCACTCCAAGGTAACGAAAACACAACTCTAATTGCCATGGGATTATACACATTATATTAATATAAATTATTTTCAGCTGGATGTCAGCAAGTTCTTTACGTTGCACCCGTTATCACTTTTGTTTTGTATGTTGAACCTATGCTCTCTACAATATTATGAAATTCAATTTCCAACATCGTCATTCATCCATAAAAGCCGCACACAAAATACTGCAGTTATTTTCAGGGTCATTATTTGCACCATAAATACGTCATTCAGTACTATCCATTATTGACGTGAATATCGCGCTTTGCACATTCAACACCCCAACCTCAAGCTCTTCTGAACCCATTCAGAAGAGCTCATACATTCAGTCATATACCGCATGTATAATAAAGTAGCTCCAAAGTGCATTAGACTGAAACGCAAAGAGCAGCGATCGCCGTGACCTGCTTTAACCCTCTGTCGAATCACCCAACACCTTCATCACCTTGGGTTCTAATTTTTTTTTCTGCAGCCTTTCCCCAAGGGGTTTCGCCAAACCACAGAATCTGCGAGATTCTGCGCTGCGAACAAGCCATAGACGATGCACAACAACGTATTGTGCAGGAGTGAACAAACAACCATTGATCTCACCCACGGATCACACCATGTATTCTTGCCCCAGGTGCGAGGCTATTAGGAATCACATCCGTCCAGTGGCACGCGGGCATTGTGGTGCCGGGAGCATAGTTTCGCCCATGCAAATGAAAACATTGCGTCCGAAAATTATGAGTCAACAAAATCCGTCGGAACATCTGTTGCCAACGCGCTGTCGCCAAGTAGGCATTTTGGCGTGGGATTGCAAAAATAAGGTAAATTATTTGAGCATGAAAATTGCATTTGCAGAACCATTTTCCCTGATGGAGGGCACAGTGTAGATTTCAAATAGGCTTATTTCAGCAAGCACGGAAATCGCAGGGAAGCAATTTCAAATGGACTGCAGGTTTACAGGTGAAGTCATGCTGCGATTATCCAAAACACAACGTTTTCCCCCCCAAGGTACTTTCCCGACATTCTCAGAATGCAAAAAAACGATGCCTCTTGCCAGGGATGTGAATATGGCACCCCGCCACTTAGTGATTTCCTGCTTTGATGAATTGCGGTGCACCGATTTTAGCATCTCCTATTGTTTCCCACAGAGGGCCTTACAGATAGATAGATGAGAGCCAGGTGATGTATGGGCACTGACATCTTAACAAAAAAAAACAGCAGACAAGGCGCAGGACTGTTGCAATCCATCACACGAACCACTTGTGGGGTTGGCGAGATGCCTTTATTACATTTGTGTTGCAAAGGTAAATGTAGACCCCCGGCCCTAAAGTGGGACGAAAAGGATGTTCTTATGTGAGGCACATTACTGCTGGCAAATGATTTACCATGCCTTGAACAACGCTTTATAAAAGCCTTAAGAGATCCGGAGTACGCTCTCTCCACATGTCATGGGCTGCGACAATGATTCAGGGTCATAGGTGGATCCACGGCAGTCGCCTGAATGGTTCAAATCTCCAGCAGGAGCCGGGACGACTCGGTAACACGGGCTCTTCCACGAACACAGCATCCATGAGGAGAAGTGGGGGGAGATGGACCGTAATGGGCAATGCCCGCCCAGGGACACGACTACAACCATCAAGAGCAGATGGACATCGACAGGGAGAAGTGGAACGGGAGCAAGAGTTGGAATGAACAGACAAACAACTATATAATGTATAGGACCCAAAGCCCCAACAAACCGAGCGAGCGCTCGTCAGAGATGTGCATCGCGTGCCGTCACCGTTGGTCGACTGCTGCTCAGCAAGCCGTTTTTCTCAGTGATGACCGGAGGTTCAAACTGGTTTGTTTTTGTGCATGAAAGAGATGGATGGGTGTATGTTGAATAATGCAACCTCTGGCCTCCGCTGAAGCAAAAGCTGTGCAGCGCAGCCCAATGATATTTAAAAGTGGTAACTGAGCTTCTGGAAATCAATACAGAATCAGAAATCAACTGCCCGTCATCGTGGATTTGAATCAAAGTGCAAAAGGTGGCGTGGTCAGTGCCTCCCACTTCTCTGATGATTTCCTGCCAGACAACAACAGTGGAAAGCCTCAAACAGGTATTGATCTGCATCGCAGTCTGCCGCTGATATGCTTTTAAGTCGTTTTGGTGCAGATGGTCCCGAGTGCGTTTCACTGCTACCAGAGGAGATGGTTAAGAGCACCTTCGATTTTTCTGAGACAGGCGTTCACATAGAATACAGCCGACAGATTGTTGCGGTGCTCTTGTTTTCTTCTGTTATTTGGTACATTACCATGAACCTGCAGTTCAAGGTATGACTATAAACAACCGCAAACAAGACACTTCAGTTTCTCAGATGTAGGAGAAATCGGCAGATTGTAGGTTTGAATTGACATTAAATGTTGTTTTTCAGGGCAAGGCACTCGTGTCTATGAACATCCTTACTGTACCGGCAGCGATATATTTTTGTTCGTTTCTTCTGAAAAATGTTCTTATCTTCAGTCACTTTGGATAAAGCGTCTGCTAAATGCCCTGAACGTAAATGCATTGATTTTCGGATCCACTGCCTGCAGCATGTCTTCACTGAAGACGTCCTTCCCTTCGTCTCTTCAAACTATCGACCCTCTGCCTAGTAAAATTGAGCCTGGTCTCCATTTTACTCACAGGAAGTGGAAGAGTGACAATCTTTATTTATTAACACGCGTGCTGACACACCACTGTAACAACCTCTAGTCAATTCTTCGGGTCCTTGTTTACACGGTAGGCCACCTTACAAATGGTGGTGATCCATTGTGGTTCGGTCATCAAACATCTACTCAACCCACTTCTCGCTCTCTGCTGCTTGCACCACTGGAGAAATCCCCTCAAAAATCACTAATACCTCGGGACAATTGCAGACGGCTTTCTCTTTCGCTGTATCGCACAAAAAACAAAAAGCTCTGGTCAGGGATACAAACGACCTGATGGCAGCAGATTAGGGCTCCACTTTCCTGCCAAAGCTTTTGGGAGCGGAGGTCCACCGTTTAAGATTATTCTCTCAAAGTGCTTGCAAATTGACATTAGTCTTTTAAAAAACAGAAGCGACCCCGCAAGGTGCATGTAATTCCAGTTTGGCTAAAGGTATTGCATGCCCCCTCGAGGATACAAACTGACAAATATTAAGGAATATACAGCTTAAACACCTGATGGCCCAGTGGCTAAGTTTAAAGGGGGCACCAACTACAAGCACTAAGCTACCATGTCTCACATGTCTAGGGATAGAAATGAATTGATAGATAATCCATGTTATGAGTTTGTATATTGAATGTATTGTTGTCACAATAGTCACATTTTTCACAAAAAATGTAAATTTAGTGTTTAATAGTGTTTGGCTATAGTTTAAGCAATTTCGTTTTCTCAATCAAGTTTAGTGAATGCTAGGACCTACGAATATCTAGCTATAACAGGCAGTCCATGCACTGTGCTACAGATAGGAGCAGAGCCAAGACCAATTGATGACGGGTGACCAACAGCCAACACAACTTGTAACGAGAAAGCAGAAAGGTCAGGGCCTGTGATTGATCTGCTGTATACCTGCCTCACTTGGAGGTGCACTGATAACAAGGCTTTGACGCAAAGGGGCGAACACCAATCGTTTAAAGCACACTTCCACTTCTACACTTGGTACTAGACTGTAAACAAGCACTTGAGTGGACCACTAACCACTTTCACTGGACTGGATCCAAGCGGGTCCCAAGATATAAGGTACATACATACATGCATGCATCTATAAAAACGTTACAATATGAAGGCTGCCGACAAGATTGCAAACGTCATGCTGTCGTTTTGGAAATTCTAACACTTTCTTACAATTGTGATTTACCAAATATGTGGTAGTTTATCTCTATAACCTAAAGAAAATGCAGTTAAGCGGTTAACGCACAACCCAACACACACACACACACACACACACACACACACACACACACACCCCCCCCCACGGAAAAGGCTTAAATAAATGAATTTCCATTCATGCTATCCATCACCCTGATCAACATCATCATCTATCGTCAGAACAAGCCGGCGTTGTGGAGTGGAACTGCATTTCCTCCGCCTGAGAGATGAGTGACGTTGACAAACGGCCCCCCAGATTGGAAAATGAGACAAAGGGAAAAACATTAAATAAAACCCATTTACTGCCTTCTCCCAGAGACGAAGAGGAGGAGAGGAAGACTGGGTCTTCCAATACGAGACCGGGGTGGCAGCTATGCAATCTGACAACTTTTGGGGGAAACAATTTCATCTTGCGCAGACATCTGGCAGTCAAGCAGGGAAATCTACAGGGAGCGCACGGGCCTCCATTTGGGCTGCATCCAAAAAAACATCAAGAACAAGGCGGGGAGTGATTTATCTGGACGACGGATGGTAACGTAGCGCAGGGGCACAGCGGACACTGGCTGTGTTTGGGAGCTCGGTGGGTTTGTGACAATCCACCGGGTCCTTCCTTCGTTTGGCACGTGCCGGGCAAGATCTCGTTGGATAAAAGCGTCTGGAAGAAGAACGGCAGGCCTGCTGGGTTGGCTGGGTTGGTGTTGGAGAGAGCATACACTGAACACGTGGCTTTACAGCTCCGATAGAGCGATAGAGCGTCGCTCACAGCGGTCGTCTTTCGCACATTAGCAACGTGCGTTTTGGCACCTCGGGTGGCGACGGCTAATTTCTTCACACCTGTTCCCGTGGAAACTTTGCAACTAGCGTCTACACAGCTGTTGCCCGTATCTCGCGGTTTATGGCTTTCAATTATTGCCGATGTGTTCCCCCGGGGACACGCGATAAGAGGCTAAAGGCTAAAGGCATCGACAACAACGATGCTGTTGTCAATGTTATTTCGATAACATGTACATCCATCTTCCCCTTCTGTTCGATTATCCGTTTGCATATTTGTGATTGACCGTCAGTGTGACAATTTAAAGTATTTTTTGAATACCCAATACCTACATCTTCAACTTCTGGAATATTTTATACAATGATGGAGTGCAATGTTTTGTATTTTGTAAGTATTATTTTGGTAGGCATGATCTTTTGACAGTGTTTTCTCCACCTGGATATTGCATTGATTCTCCCGGCTAGATTTACCAGTGGTAATGAGCATTTTTGGTGGTTGTTATTCCTGCGTTTAAGAGAGAAAGATACAGGGTTTCAGGCAACGCGTTTTAAATAAACCTCCTAGGATGCAAGATTGGCATTGTTTACCTCTCTGGTTTCACAATACTGAGTTATATGAACCCTGGTGAGGTAAACCATACCTGTGTGGACACTTCAGCCGCTTTCAGAAGACAAATAAAACCATTTGCAATACATTGTTGCAAACGTGGTCTTAATGTGTTTGAGGTGATTTTCCACCTTTTCTAAAAGTAACTGTTGTATAACTGTTGGGATTTATGCGCCAATTTTCCAATAAGAGAAAAGAAAAGCTGACCCTTTATTCAGCAATGCCTACCAAAGCCTATTGTAGAAATACAATATTTGAGCAATTTATCGTAAAATAAAAAACATTATTAATTGTTTAATTAAATAAAAGAATGACCTAAACCACGATTCCCCAATTATAATTTATAGAATTGAAGAGGTGAAAGTATAATCATATTACGATACACACATGCACATGCATACACAGGCAAGAGCTCACACTATGTAGTGGGAGGCTTTTGATACATCACGATGGTGTGGCGTCTGACCTGCTGGAGAGGTTGAGCAGCTCGTGTTTGTCCGCCACCGTCGACTTGTCCTCCAGCTCCCACATCAGCACGCTGATGAGGTGGGAGTTCTTGATCACGATGGGCACCTCCTCGAACATGTGCTCGAATCCGATGTTGGCCTTCTTCAGGCTTGGGGGGAGGAAGAGGAAGGAGGAGAGACGGTTCAGATGAGTGATGGAGCCACAGGAGAGAAACGGTATACCACGTTGGGTTCAAGTCACTGGGATTTCAATAGGGGGAGAGATGGATATGATTAAGGGATGCAGACAATTCGACATTTCCATTTGGATCCACTGGAGGTTGGTCAGAGTGACAGCTGAGACTGGTCTTAGTCATGCCCCAGGCGTCAGATTAAAATCACTATGATGAGTTCTGGAGAAATGATAGTGTTTCCCAGAGACCCAATCCACTTCTCCCAGAGCGGCTGCGGCCTCTGGTTGCAAATATATTTCTATACTCCCCTTCACTTTTGTTTTGAAGAGGTGGTTTTGAGATGCAGTCACAGCAGGAGCTGGTCTAAGGGGTTTTAGCTGAGGGGGTCCGTTCTTCATGATACTTTTAAAGTTTACCAATTTTTTTTTTCCTCCAAAAAAGGACATGGTAAGTTTTGGCCAGATGGATAAATAAAAAGGATTTATCTATGTCTTGTCTCAGGGGTGGTGTAAGTCAACAATATTCAAGCAGAGTAGGAATTATTGAGATAACAAGGAATTGTTCAACATTTTGTTCAACATTCATTAAATGTGGATTTGTAGGTAAACAGGGATAAATCCTTTTCAAAGAGTCAGTTATTTAGACGCGTGTTGTAAAGCGCTGACGAAGAAAGCTCTGGAGAGATGTGACACAGGCTTTGGCACTGGCCTCTTAACCAAATAATGGCAGAATTTAAAGTTTGTTCAACGCCGCGCATGAATTCAATACCATTGATGGACTGGCTCGTTTGTGTGTGTTTTCTGCCATTTTGTTTTGCCATCTGTGCACACCGAGTACACACGCTTCCAGCCAGCGCTTGTTTAAGCCCTTTGCTGCCGTTATCGCTCGGTACGAGATCGATACTCATTGCATTAATGTACAGTGTCTGAAAGGAAGAAATTTATATGATGGGTTTAAGGAGGTGCTTTGCAGAAACAGATTGGTACCACTTCTAGTGTCGTCATGGCGCACGCCGATCCGTACTCGCAAACCGACAGTCCATTAAGCTGATGGCCACATTTACAGGACGGGAAACGGGGGTGGTGGGATTGTAGTCACAGTGAGCAGGGGCGGGCTTCAGCCCATGACCAGCAGCAGCGAGTCAGTGTACTGTCAAGTACTGTACGGAGAAATCCATACAATAAAAACCACAATGCCGGTCATGCATACCAACAAAACCCCCGCCCACGACGTGCTGCGGATATAGCGGCTCTTGAGGGACACACAAAGGGTTTAGCCAGGCTAAACGAGGAGGCCTGCCCAGAACGGGGGGCTGAGCGCATCACTCGTAGGCATAATAGGCGGCGGTGGCGGTGGTGGCGGCGGCGGCAGCGGCACACTTAGCGTGGCGCTCTTTTCCGGGTCGGGGCCCAGGCGGGGCAGCGCCATGGTTCGACTCCACAGGCCCGGGGTAATTTGATGCTTTAGATCACATACCACGACGGACGTCTATGCCTGCCAAGGCAGGAGCGCGGCGGCGGTGGGCGAGAGCGAGCTTCAAAGGAATGCGTCCATTCAACGCTCATTATTTCGCGCCTTTTATTATGAACGGAGGAAGGGAGGGAGGAAAAAGGGGAAGCGGAGGTGCATTCACGAGAAGCCGCATGAAAGCCGCCCTCCGGCCTCTTTCATTGTTACCTGGAGTACTTCACCAATCTCACCCGCTGGGGCTTTTACAGATCTCAGTTGATTAAATCCCTGACCGCCACAAACAGATCAACATCAATATTCAGATTTGCTCGTCTGTCGGCCGAAAACGGGGGGAGTCGAAGGGTGGTCAGGGATTGGCTGGCTGGCGTTCTGCGGCCAGCAGCCGCCCGTTCTCCATCATGTCATTGTCACACGGACGGCCGCACACTCCAGCGGTACATGTCATGGGGACTGATGGAAAGCAACTGAAACGAGTAGCATCCTGCCTCCTGGCCAAAACATACTGCCTCAAATAAATGACCGGCCGGCCAAAATATATATGTGTGCGTCTGTGTGTGAGGGGAGGGGGGGGGGGGGGGGGGGAGGAGGAAATTGAAAAGGATAGAATGGAAACTTGTAAGCGGTTCCTTCACCTGCAAATTAAACGTCTGCAGTTCTCAATTTATGGCAATTTGATACAGTAGGGGCCAGAGGCTCGCAACAGTAGGATTGAAGGAGTGATTAAGTGAATGAGTTAGTGAAGGAAGGAGTTAGTGTGTGAGCGAAGGGGTGACTGTGTGAGTGAAGAAAGGAGTGAGTAAAGAAAAGTGATATTTCAAGCGTGTGTTAATGGCCCAGTTGTTTGTGCTAATTTGTGCTCTTGGATTACTCAGAGCAACCTACAACCCCCCCCCCCCCCCCTTCCTCCCTCATTACGCTCATTTTCAGCTGTAATTTAAAAGCAATTACAATAAACCTGGGGTCATGTAGAACGTAAACATGGTACATTTGTGCGAGACAGGCAAGGACATGCTGATAAATCATCCTCTGCGTCTATCTGCAACTGCCACCCCTGCAGATACAAAATACATTTGCATCCTTTTGAATAAGCAGGAGCCATTTGAACGTGCACAGGCTGTGGGGTTGTGTGTTCATGAATATCCTGTGTGCGTTGTCTCTTACGCTTCGGGTGTGAAGTCTTTCTCCTTGCAGATTTCCATGAGTTCTGGAGTCAACCTGTAGGCCTTGAGGGAGAGAGAGCCCTGCGCCGTTTTAATAGGGTCTAGGAAACGGAGAGAGAGAGAGGGAGGGAGAGGCATTTAAATCAAAGGTTAAGGAATGTCACTAGACACACACACAGACACACAAACTCGGCTTAGCTACCAACATGCATTCGATATGATTCGATGATGACGGTAGCTGGGGATGTGCGAGACAACATTTACATTCAAACCGTAACCTTGCTCCAGGATACACGAGTCACACATTCACTAGATCATGTGCACTAGGTCTATGTTTCTGTGGAAACCTCACTGAGCTTATCCAGCAATGTGGCCTTATCTAGCGACGGAGACATGCGTTTGGTATGTTGGTGGCCAGCCAGGCTTTTATTTTCTTGTCGTTGTGAATAACGGTAGACCGGTGTGATGCGTCTGGAAATAATATAGGAGATGGCTTGTGGTTTCATGCTGATCTGCTTTATTGTATACAATACTTTATAGTGTAAGAACTATGAACCAGTCCCTTGCACAGATCATGCATTTCAAATCAACCATCTCTTTAAGATGGATTAAAAGGATAGGGTACCCAAAATCACTTTTTTTTTATGTTAAGAACCATGTATTGCATGTATTATTGTTTTTGCACTAAAGGCGCTATATAAATAAAGTTTCACGTCCACCTCACGATGTATGCCAACGCCACAGTGGAGTGTTGTGGATGTTGACACTTGTGCACCGCATAATTGATAACGCTAATACACAACGACGGCACCGCCTTAAAACAATCAAGTATCCCAAAGTCACCGTGGGTCTTACCAATGGGACAACACGTTCCCCCTTAGAACCGTTGGCACAAATCGCTGTTTGACTCCGAGCCAAAACAGGGTTCACTTGCACTTTAAGTTCCGAAACCCAAAAAGAAGCAGTATCGATAATTTTTCTGTTCTTACAGCGTTGGTTTAACAGCATTCGGTTCCAATACATCATGTTTTGGAATCGGATTGTATAGCTGGTCTCAAGAGCTTGCAGACCGCAATCAGAACAATAAAAAGGAACCGAAGGCCTACATCCAGACTGGATGGATGAACTTCTTGGAATGAATTATGATTCTGACTATGACTCCTTGGAACCCGCAAGGAAAAGGACAGGAAACGGTCAATAACAATGGCAGCTATCATAATGGAACAACTGCCACCGGTCCAATTCTCACTCGTGCGCCAACTGAAATTAATTACCACAGCTCCATCAAAAAGTTCTCCATTATGCAGATAGATAAAAAATTAGTTCTCTGCAATTGGATGTGTGGTCTGTCTCTGTCCCTGTGTCTGAGCGATGGAGGTGAACATATCTACAATTACAATGGATCAAAAAAATAATTCAGGTACACTAAAAATACCAGCCTAATACTCTAGCCCATCTAAAATTAACTGAAATCAATTCAGTTGTTTTAATTAACACAGCCCGCTCCAGAACCCTGACGTTCTCATTATGCACAGATCTCGGAGCAGTCCAAGTGCAGCCCCACTAGCATTGAATCACTGCCCCTCGTCCCTCCAGTACGCTGGCCCGCCCACGCATGAGATATGCACCGGCACCGCGCCGCCGATCAAAACTTCCCGCCGCAGAATGTGGACCGCCGCCATGTCCCAATTGTCTTCCTGGGAGCGTTGACGACAGGAGGTATCAAAACCTCCTTAGCCAGGGCGATGGCAGGACACAAAGGGAAAATTCAGTTTAGGACTTTTTCCTTGATGGACCACCTGCATATAAAATGGATGTGCCTGGGGGACATGATAAGGCTCATCAAGCCTTCAAAGAAACACTGAGCAAGGCGGTATATCAACCTTTAGGGGTAGTTTGGATCCCTCTTACGAGATCGAGGGAAAATCCCTCATTCCCATTCATTCGCCAATACTTGCTTAGGTTTATTAGACGGAAGCTAGTATAGAAAGGCTGCCACTGAGGACTGCTTTCATAGTAAGGTTAAACTAATTACACCAAGCCTGGCTGGCTCAGAGGGTGCGTGGCGAGTCGATGGAACTTCAATTGTATGCACAGTAGGGGGGGGGGGATTGTTAGCATAAAGCCTACATCAGGGATCGGCAACCCTAGGCACGCGTGCCACCACTGGCACGGGGCAGCATAATCATTGGCACACTTGGAGAAAAAAAAATGAAGGGTTAGGGTTTTTATTTTATTATTAAAAAAATCGCAGCATAATCATTTCTACCAATTTTTTTTGCACTTTATTCTGTTTTGGGCATTTCCTCCCAGTGCAAATAGGTTGAAGTTAGTTACGGAAACCAGTGTTCTGAAATGGGATCAATTAATAGTTTTAAACCTATGTTGCGAGTAATAAAGAAAATATTTAAAATATTGTTGCAAGTGGCCTTTATGCATCGCCTTCACATGGTTTTGCAAAGCTGTAAATGTCTTAAAGGTATTGATGTGGATGGTTCGAACATTCTCATATATTCTCGTTTTTGACATTTCTCCCAGTGCAAATATGTTTTTGAATAGGTTTCTGAAAATGCTGTTTTTAGATGGGACATATGCAATTATAATTTGTAAGCCCATGCTGCAAATATAACAACCAAATTCCAGGTTTTCTGGAATTATTTTGGTCGCTGTGTCATAATTCAGCTTAACTTTCAATATATTGCTGCTCAAGGCACACTCATTAACAAGAAAATGTCAAACTGGCACTGCATGTTGAAAAGGTTGCTGACCCCTGGCCTACATGGTAGGCTACGTGAAAAATTGGCTCTCTGAGAATGAGAATGCTTCCTAGTGGGCGTTAGTAACACCCAGGAGATGTGTTTTACCAAGTACTGGCACACCAGCTCCACGGGGACATATCATTACAACGAGAGGAATCATCGCTTGTGGTTGACCTTTTGGAAATTCCCTCTGGGGTTCGACAAAGTTTGTGTGCATAGAGCGTGTATAAGGCATGGTTTGAGTCAATCTCGTCACTCCTTTGGATGCTGTTGAGACACTCTTAAGAATATTGAAAGTGTTGTTGACATTAGCTAAATGATTACGCAACAGGATAAGCTTTTTTATCATCCGCCGTTGAAAGTACGAGGGGTCTTTGAAAGGTTACAGTGCGAGTAGGAGTCCACGGGGCAATGGATCTTGCCTAATAGGGTTGTGGCGAAAAAAAATGGATTCATACAAGAATCGCGATCCTCATTTACTACGATTCAGAATCAATATAAAATGGTCCAAAATCGATTTAAGTTCATAACTTTTTCAGAACTTGTTTTTTTTAAAGCTACTGAGACATTAATGTTTTGTGCAACAGTTGTGTTCCCCATGATATTTTCGGTACTGCAACATTCCTGTGAAATGAAAATACATCTTGTTCAACTGTACCATTTTTATTATACAGAAGCACTTTATTTTTGTTCCAACTTATTTTATAGCTAGCTTCTTAGAGTAGCAGTTGTGGTCCACACACAGTGGAAAAGGCACTGTCCTTATCATTTAAAAGGCAGCATGTTTAACTGCACTATTTTTTTATACTTTTATTTTTCTTACTTAAGCAATATGTGATCTTGGTTTTATGCAACAGTTGCAACAATTCCATCGAAGCAGGCTGGAGCAGATCATGAGGATCCTTTGCACACTATAGATTGAAACAGAAATCATTAAGGACCAAATTGTTTAGAATCGAAAATCGATTTTGAATCGAAGCCCCAAAAATCGGAATCGAATCGTGAGATAGTAAAAGATTTCCACCCCTATTGCCTAATATTGTTATGTTTGACGCCTACTGTTTATATACTGCTTACGTCTTCTGTGTGAGCAAGAACCAAATATAGGCCTATTTAACTTTTGTAAGCAACTATTTAGGCTCCGTAAAATTAACATTATGTTAGAACCCATTTTGGTTTAGTATGCGTAACAGAACCTGTTTGTAGTCAACCTGTACCGGGCTCCGCGTTAAAGAAGTGCATTTGTTTATTAAAAGACGAAATTGAAAGCTGAAGAAAAGCATTGTTGCATTTGTTTGGAATATAAAAAAGAAACAAAGACTTCATCAAAATAAGGGTCTTTGAGCTGATGTCTGTCTCGCAACCCCTTTCCCATCCGCGGTTTGAATAGAAGTCATTCGAATAGTGAGCGGGCTGGGATTGAAATATTTCACCATGGTTGGCCACAAAAGGAAAAGCAGACACACTTGTTTTCCTACTGCCACTCAGCCACCCGGTCTCAGGACCTTCTGCTCCAAGAGCTTCATAATAAGAACAGCCTGGCTCTGCAGTGTCAGCCATGCAAGGCGACAGCCAGCTCGTCGGGAGCAGTTAGGGTGAGGCGTATTGCTCAGGGACACCTCAACACTCATGGAGGAGCCGGTGATCGAACTAGCAACCTTCCGATGGCCAGTCAGCCCGCTCTACTTCATTAGCCAGTGGCGCCTATTCCTTATGCCTCACATCTGGGATTAATAAAGTACAATATCTCTTCTCTAATTATTGTGCAATGTTGAACCTTAACTTACTACTAACTTATCACTTGTTAGAAGTGTCTGCAGTGATGTGAGTGAGGAGACTTCGCTTCCTCCTACCAAACTCCAAATCTTCTGCGGTGCTTCCTGTTTGACTTTGAGGTACTGTTCTGCATATGAGCACCCATCTGTCGCAGTCACTGCAATATTCCGTAAGCCCTTTCTATATGCTTGCAAATCATGTTTTACCATGCTGACGCAGCAAATTGAGTGGGACTGGGCTCAGGCAGCCTCGTGTAGACTTCACATGTATGAAAGGACCCTGGCCACTTTGCAGATCACTACAGGAATATGCATGTATGCAGTGGCTTCTGCCAGACGTCCACAATATTGTGGTCATTAAACTCTTATTCAGACCTCACCTAGACTCTGAATAGCCTCCCCCCTTAGCCCTCACAATTATGGTATGTTGTACATCCTGGCACCTAATGTATGCACTAGTTGTATTTGCAAGTCCTGGCACTTAATGTATGTTGTACGTCCTGGCACTTAATGTATGTTGTACGTCCTGGCACTTAATGCAAGCACATTGTACATCCTGGCTTGTAAGGTACGCACTTATTGTATGTTGAACATTCTAAAAATAGTACTGAGCATTGCGCAGCATCCAAGCTATCTTTGTTGTATGCGGGGAATGGGTTTACCCAAAACTCGCTTAATGCCCTAGATTTAAACAAAAATAGATGTGCTGTCTGAATGTCACCACAAGTGAGCACTCAATGCTTCCAATCGAGTCATTTCAACTGTTGAACCACTCATAACATAACCGTTGTCATGGCAACCCTGTACGACCCATCGGATTAACAACCCACTCGACTGGTCCTTAGATGTAAACGGGAGGAGACTATTGGCTCGCCGGCGGGCCTCCTGATTGTTCGATTCATACCAGTAAAATGACCGGCGAGCCCGTGAGGAAGTGAGTGCGAGAAAAAAAATAAAAATAAAATAAAAAATTCTTTTTCCACTCAGTCTTCAGTCGGAGATAATGTCAATTCCTTCTCGCTCAGTCTTCCAATGGAGATAATGTCAATTCCTGCGAGTCCCTGCGATCCATTAAGGGGCTGCCTTATTGATCAGCGCTAACAGGCGCTCTCTTTTAAAGATGAGCGCCGGACCGGTCCGCTGAGCAGTCGGAGTGACGGACTGGAGGGCCGTCCTACGGCTCTGAGAGACCAGATCACAGGGGTCCATAACTCTAAAGCCGATGGAGAAGTGCCCCGGCCCTGTCATGGAAGGGAACGGTCTGAACAACATGAAACGATAAGGCCAAGCGGGCCTACAGTGGAGGGTTGGCCGTTGGGGAGTTTGGGGGGGGAGGGTCAGGACACTTGGCAGGGAGTTCAACGACATGCAGTTTAAAAGCAATTCTCGCAGCTCTTTGATACTTGTGGATGCCGGCTCCCTGGGTGTGGGGAGAGCAGATAAACATATGGGTTCACTTTAATGACGGACTCCCCTTTGAAGTCAGCGAGTCTCTGAGCACTGACCTGAAATTGGACTTCACAAAATAATTAACGTTTAAATAAAGTCCAGGTCTTTCATCAGGTGTGATTTAACCAGGGGGTTGGGGTGATTCGGCCAACTTTGTCAAATCGAATAACGTCGTATTGGTTTTGAAATTCAAGTAATCATTTAGTAATTTACATTTTCAGATAAGCGATCCATCAGATTCTGTACTTTGTGTCTAGTACTGCATACGTGTTGCTGAGACAGCAAGATGCTAATCATGATACAATAGGGATAGGCCTTGCATTCCTTTATACAACATATTGCATGTCAACTTAAAAAGTCTTAAGGCAGTGCACTTTTTAACCCCCCTTTCAATGCTCTTGAATAGCGCTAGTGCTGCGGTACAATTTCATTGCAAGTTTGCACAATGCAGCTTTTTAGTTGAATGATAATTTGAAGTACCCCCATACGTTCAAATCTGTCTTAACTAGAGCCCAAGTGTGTCTCTTGGAATCAATTAGAGCACTCCCACCAGGGACATCATACAGCCGTGCTGTCACAGCTGTATGATGTTTTTTATTGTTAAACTGCGTTAAACCTTGGCGCACATGGCAGCCCCATCCATCTTGTCAAAGCACAGGACAAGACCTGAAGTGAATCCTACACACACTTCTTTAAACGAGCCTCTTGGTTTGTCTCAGCCTCTTTCCATTGTTTTGTTATACACAGCTACACACAAGTCCTCCTACATTTTCATAACATTGAACCCTCATTCCCCAAGGGAACAAACTGAGGCATGGCGTGACTCATTGATGACTCAAAAATACTCTGATTATGTTGAGTGCATATGACTTTATTATCGGAGTGATTGGGTATTAGACACCAGATCCTTATTTTTTTAGCACAGCAGTGGCAATGAATTTAATAGTCATTTTGACAGAAGCCGAGCCATAAGCTGCAACATTTGGGAGTTTGGAGCAAAGTTTCTCGACGGTCATTTCTGTTTGGGGCCTTAACTCGAATCTATGATCCTCTAGTGTGATTGAAACGACTGAGCGGATCATTCTGCATCTTGACAGGGCTCTGGAAATGAGCTCCGACTTGGACCTTCTTTGCGTTGCGAGCAGTCATTAGCAGACGGCTCGATGGCGCGTCCTGATAGGGGTACATAATGTGGGGGACGGCCAAAAGTGATCGCAGCGCTCCTGGAAATTATGCGGGGGGGGGGGGGGGGGGGGGAGAGATTTACGCAAGCGACGGCAAATCGACTATTTCCTTAGACACGCATCCTTTCCGGGGACCCATTGATCCACGTCCGTGCCTCCGGGCGTAACCTAAGGTCAGATACATTTCTCTTCTGTCGAAACGCCAAGAAAGGATTTTTTTTTTAATGCTGAATCATGAGTGTCGCTGTGTAAAGTGTCATTATCCGTGGAGGTAATAAAGGTGATAATGGCGGGGTGGTGGCGAGCCTCACTTTGAATCTCCAAACTGCCTCAAAGTTGGGAACTTGGGTGGCGATGCGAGGCCAGCTGCCGTGTGCGTCACTAGCCTGATGGAGACGCGGTCTCCCCGATGCTAAGGTGGTGGGCTACGTGCTGCCAAATGAGCGCTGCCAACTCGAACCTTTTTGTGTTTGCGGACGATGTGTTTAGGATCAAAATATGTTTGTTATGTTTGTATAGAAAATGCACGTTGACCATCAAAATGTGTTTCTTGCATTTGTGTAGAAGTTGTATGTTTATCATCAAACTGCTTTTCTCGTGTTGCAGAAAAAGTGTGTTTAAAATGTGTAGAAAATGTGTGTTTAGCATCCAAGTATGTTTCTTGTGTTTATGTAGAAAATATGCGTTTAACATCCAAAGGTTTTTCTTGTGTTTGTTTAGGAAATGTGTGTTTAAGTGCATGCAGCTGATTATCCTATCCTGGAATAAAAACAGTTCTTTAACTAGTTTTAAAGTATAGCTACAGTGGTGTTTTTTTTATCGCTTACCGTAGATGAGCACCACAGACTCCTCGATGGCGTGCTGGTAGCTGAACTGGGAGTCGAGCAGCGCGCGGCTGACAAAGGAGCCATAGAAGGTGGACTGGTACCAGCCCACGTGCAGATGGTCGATGTTGACGTGGCGTAGGGACCGCATCATCTCCATCTGATACTGGACTGCACGGGTTAAAAACACAGAGGAAGGGTGAGGAATACAGTTAATAACAAGTAATGAAAATCTGGTTTCACATTTTTATGACGCAATATGGGAAATGGGACTGCATTTATACAGCGCTTTTCTAACCACTGGCCACTTGGAAGCACGTAACAATACTGCCTAATATTCAACCATTCATGCAAACATTCACACATCGACGGTGGTGTCAGCCATGCAAGACGCCAGCCAGCCCGTCTGAGAAGTTAGGGTTAGGTGTCTTGCTCAGGGTAACCTTTTGGTTACCAGCAAACCCACTACCTCCTGAGCCACACCCTGCCCAGTAAATTCAGCCATCAGAATCACCAATGATAAAAATCTGGTTTCATATTTTTACGACGCGATATTGTTGGCAAAGGCCGGGAGAAAAGACAAAAAGGTGCAAAACATTGCAAACCGGGGGGGGATATACTTTCAGCAAAAGGAGTATGCTTAAAGAAACGCTAAAAAGGGGCCGGGAACAAAAACAAACAACAAAAACACAGAGGCTGCATCTTGTAACTTTAGGAGGGGTCGGCATCAGCAACAGCAGCGGGGCTTTTATAAATATACATCCTCCAAACCGGCATCGCTTCAGCTCCCTTTCGACAGTTAACACACAGAGTGTGAGAGTGGGCGCCGGGGTGGATACAAAGACAGACACCGGCTATTGGGGGAGCGTCTGAGATACATTACGGAGCAGGGCTGTTTCATTACGCACCGCCAGGAGAAATACAAACAGCCCTGTCTCAGCTGGCGGTAAGTAACATCCAAGAACAGGCGGGCGGGCGGAATGGGGAGGGAAGAGGGATGGCGTCCGAGAACAGCCTGGCAAGGGGACTTTTATAAATCAGGGTGGGATTGGCCAGCTGTGCCTTCCCTACCCACCCCACTACATCCCCAAGACCTCTGCTCTGTGCCGAATGGCCCTGCCTTCTGTCAGGGAGGGAGGGAGGGTAAGAGGTTACAGGACAGCAGAGCGAGCCCAGAGCTACAGCAACCCCATCTTGCAGTAGAAAGGAGAATTTAAAAAAAGTAGGAAAATGAAACACTGAGGGAGGAGGAAAAATAAATGGGAAGGGGGGGCTACCCGAAATACACAAAAAAGTAGCGCCGAGAGATAAAGTACAGGCAGATATAAATATATCACGAATAGATGGGGGAAGTTGATATGGGTAATACGGGCAAAAGTGGCGATATTTATTCACAGGAGGCGGCGTTTCCTGTCTCCCCCTGAGTGGGTGACAGGTTACGTGTCGGAGGGAAGCAAGAGATATCTTCAAATATCTTAAAATCTACTTCTGATCCCTTCCAAAGGGTATTACGCGAACCAACAGGAGAGCCCGGTGTTTTTGTTCTGTGCGATGGACACAAACCCTTCCCCACCTGCCCTCTAAAGCCTCCAGCTCTTGCCCTTGGCCGAAACCCAAGCCGTGTGCACACCTCGGTGGGGGAGAACCATCAAAACAGTCCCCCTGCTGGGAGCCGGGCGGCGGTCTGCTTTGATAGGCTGGAGGGGTGGAGATGGCAGTGCGGGGAGGAGAAGGAGACACTGCAGCCACAGGGAACCAAGACCTCCAACGATGGAATCCTGCACATCTTCCCTGGTGTACTAGCCTGGCTATTACCAGACCAAGCTCAATCGTAGATTGTACGTTGGTCTGGGGAAGCTGCCGTCATTTTCTTCAGCACAAGGGGCGTGATCCACCGGCCTAGTTTAACTGACTCTGTACGCGGTTTGCTGCTTGCCGTCGCTTCCCTGTCGTCATTGTGTTAAACCAGCCAATAGCGTGCCAAGGGGGAAAAGCCAGCTTGGTGATTTGCTCCCGCAGAAACGTATCGGAAGCAGAAAGAAATGTTTTGCTCTTCTCCCTTATGCAGAGGAAACTCAATTCCCCGGAAGAATGGGCGGGGCCACCCAGGCTACCAGTGTACATCTTGAGGGGAGTCTGGCCCTCTCTGTGTGTGATGAATGTGGTCGGCGCAAACTAAAGTGAAAACAAAGTTGTAGCCAAAGTGTGGGTGCTTGTGGAAGACGGGTAGGTTTTGAAGTAGTCGTCGTATTGGTAGTCTTGACTCGTGTGCAGTAGTAGTAGTAGCAGCTGCTTTTTCATGTAGGTGTCAAGTGTGCAGTAACTATTAAGTGTAGTTGGGGAGATTTACGAGGTCATCGTGTTAGATTCATAGTAGTCGTAGAAGTGGGACTTCTTTCGGAATTGATGTGTAGCACTGGGGGTGTTTTATGAAGGTACGGCTGTGGTGGTGTACTTAACAGGACAAAAGTCTGAGGGATGGAAATAGTGGTATAGCGGAAACGCAGAAGCATCGAGGTGTAAGCGAGACTATAGGAGGAGGGGTTCAGAGAGAGTGCGAGCGAGGTTCTTCCCAGGGGCCCACTGCGAGCACACTCCCAGACACCCGGAGTGCCGGTGGAGAATGACAAAGCCAGCAGGGTCCTCTACAGAACAGGGAGGGGAGGGGGAGGTTGTTGGAGCCGGCACATAGAGCCAAGCCACTGCACCCTCTGACACGGCCAAGCGTCAAACTTTCAAGCTCATCTTCTCCAAAACGAAAAAGGGTCAGGCATTCATTCACTCCCTCGGTCGCTCACATCCCCTCGCTCTCCTGACTCGCTGGCCCCTGCACCCAGCCACCCCTTCACCCCTTTCATCCCGCGACACAAGCCACTGGCGCCCCGCCCAGATGTCCATCGCTCACACTGTGGCCGAGGAGGAGAGGCGAGCTGACGGGAAGGGTTTCAAACACACGAGATATAAACGTTGAAAATGCAATTTTCAAAAGTCAAGTGTCTGAAAGTCAAAGAATAGACAAAGGAAGACAGAAAGGAGGAGGCGGAAGAGAGACAAAAGGGAGAGGAGAGGATCCTGGAGGCCACAGAAAACCACACAGTGAGCCAGCCACATGCCTACGTCAGATTTATAAAGAGACACACTGATAAATGTTGCACAAAGGCTATGGAGATTACAAGGGTTTGTTCCAACGATGCTGGAATACGGCTTGAGAGAAAAGCTGAGTCAAGGACTGAGGTTGCCATTTTTCTTTACTTGATTTGATTTTCAATGTCGTCAGTGTGACAACATGGCACTCTACTTGACGCACACAGACAGACTTGAGGGGTGTCAACAGTTACACAATTCAATCACAGTACACCTAAAGCATAGGTCCCACCGGACTGTGGTTGCATTCTGTTGACCTTGTTTTGAAATTGCATTTCCTCATTTTTATTCCGCCAGAAGGGAAAGAGTAGAGTTGAGGCACTGTTTGGAGTTCTGTCAGAAGCTAACTGAATACCCATCTAGGCTACAAAAAAGACTTAGCCCGTGTTACAGTGTAGGTGATATATTTATTGTAAAACAATTCTTTGAAATGGGCCTGCCTATCACACTGCGGTGCTCATTTATGCATTCATCGGTTAAATAATAAGTCACTGTTCTTTCATTTTCCTACCACCTCAAATACATTTAGATTTAACCCCCCACACAGTCACACAAAAAAAAGGATTTATTTCTCCTAATTAATCACAAGGCTGACGTGTGATTAAATAGCTTACTCTTACTTTGAATCGTTTCACAGTCCTAATACTTGACTCACTTCAAAACGGAGGAAAGGACCAAGAAGCTTGCAAAAGCTCCTGCATGCATTTTGTTTTGAGCAAGGTGTCTTGTTGCGGACCCATCAGGGAGATTAAAAGCGAGCAAAAAAGGGACTCCATTTAACCGATTGGAATGGTCTTGCCCCCCTCACCTTTCGCTGGCCCCCCTGCCACGGCACTTAGAAACATGGTCCCGCGGGACGGCTACTAGCTGACAGCTTGTTGTGTTTGTGTGTGCTACTTTTAATGCACTAGGCAGCCGAAAGCAGCGGGAAGCCCAGGTACCCCACCGGGATAAAGGGGGTTCCGGAGTGATGGTTCGCACTATTTGCGTACGTCTCATATTGCAAATGGTAAGGGTAAGTATTAGAGATGTTGAAATACTCTCCTTGGTATTGTTTTAAGAATGTGCAGGATTACGGGAGTCTGTATGGGGGGGCGGATGGGTCGTTGAAGGGGCGGTGTTTAATTGCCAAGACCTGAGAGCCAGGTTTCAGCTAAAGGCAAGAGGATGAAATCCCGCCTCTATTGTCCGAACAAGGCCTTGGATCACGGTTGTCTTCCTCAGGCGTAGAGACTTAGTCGGGTCAGGAGACGCAGGCACAGAAGCCTCATTCCTTGTATGCAGGAGGCTCTTAATTGGTGACATGACCTGCGTTACTCTAGGGCACTTCGCAAGAAGATTATCCAGCACCACACACACATGCACAACACACCCACACACACACACCCACACCCCCCCCACTAACTGCATTAGTCAGAAAGGGTCTTATTTAACCATCATTGGAGGTTGGACCAGATGCCCGTAATTCCATTTACAACCCCCCCACCCCCCACCCCCTTGCGTGCGTGCTTAATGCGGACCCCGACGTCTGGCCTATGAAACGACTTGAACCCCATGGCCGTACAACTAATGAGTACCCTGTTGGACTCCCAGAACCAGCCCGGGTGTAGTGACGGGAGAAAATTTATGTTGTTCACCACTTTCAACCTTATTGAGACTGCTTGGCCTAACTTACTGAACACCTCCTCTCCTTTGACAGTATGTAAAAATAGAAAGTCATGTTGGCAGAAGTTTGTTAAAGGGATGAAAAACTTTTCTCAGATATTTTCTTATCACATCTTATACAATCAACAATGCAGTTGGCTAATCATCTTTAAACCGTAATCATTAAGCAATCGCTCATGTCTGCTTTAGGATGTTCCGTCATCTTGTGTGTTCAATGTTTGATAGCCCTCGAGTTGAGCTGGATTTGTACTGGCACCATGGCATGCATCACAGCAGCATCTATTGCAGCGTGTTATAGTCAACACCAAAACAAGGCCTACAGTCGAGTCTCCCGACGCGAGCTGTCCCTTCTGCTACGCCGAGCCGTCTGGCTCGGCGTAGGATCACAAACCTGTTAACTTCCTCCACACATCCCTTATATTTAGGTAGAGTAGGTAGAGTGGTAGAGTAGAGTGCACTTAGGCCGCAGCGAACATTTGATGGTCGATGAATAGGTTTCGATTTTAAGTCAACTAAAATTTTCTTTCTGATGTTCACAGCCTCTTCCACAGTGAGGCACAAGTACACAAATTGCACGCTCATTTCCCCATGTCAAGTGCAGAGTTTTGCGGCTGCATAATTTAATAAAACGGTGAAGAGGGTATATCAGCCAGAGATGTTTGCCAACTCGACTAGAAGCTCAACAACAGTTCAACTTGGTTTGCTCAAAATAAAATAAAAAGAGCCAAACACATTGTTATGTTATTGTTTCTGAAAAGGTTAGTCGAACAAATGTTAAGTGCCTCCCTCATTCGGGAGCCGCACTCCAACTGACAATATAGTAAATATAGTCGGCTGAATGGGGTTAGGGACGTAGGTGGGTGCTGAAGCCCGTGAAACAAACTAAGCATTACAGCAGGGGCTTGGTCCTGTAATACTTTCCTCTCCTTCATCCTATTTACATTTTCTCTTCATCCCGACTGTCACCTACTCCGGCTTACCTGGATTCAGAACATGACATCGCAAAGAGCGACCACGGGGCGTCCAAACCAGACGCCACATTTGATGTTTACCGTCTCGCCCAATAGGGTCTTCCCCAAGGTCGACAATGGCTTATTTGTCTCCGTAGGAAAAGCTCAACCATGAAGCCATTACCTGTGAGCGATGGTGGCCAGCCGGCCGGTCTCATATTACTAATGCCGACCCATTGCTTGCCACTGGTGCTCAGCTGTCACAGCGGTGTGGGTTATCTCGGCATTTTTTTAAGGACACCGAAGAGACTGTGGCCAAGGAGAGATCGACGATTGGACGAATCGAGGGGATTGCCTCTGACGTCTGCATTCAAAGTCGTCTTTCTCGGACTTGACCCGTGGACAGTGTTGGGGGTGACGATATTACTGTTTTGGGTAACGAAGTAAAGTAACGCATTACATTAAAAATATCGGTAACTACACTACTTTACGAGACTATAGTAACGCGCTTTCCTGAGTTACCCAAGCTGTATTTGCCTGCGTGTAAAGTTCTAATCTGTTGTGGTGCGTGCATCCGTGCTGCTTCTGTGTCTGCAGCGCCTGCTTGCCTTGGCACGTTGCCATAGCGATCGATTTGAGTGACGTAGCTGCTTGTGCAAAGGAGTGTTGGAGCGCAGAAGCAGGTGACACCGAAAGGCCGGCTGGTTGCAGGGTTCATTGTGGAAGACATGCTTCCCTTGTTGGCTATTGAATCGCCCAGATTTAGAAAAATACTAGATAAAATATCTGCGATTCGCAAGCCAACATCCGACAGGAAGACATTTTCCCATTACCTGAACAAGTGTTATACCTACATGGAATCAAAGCTCAAAATAATTTTCGGGTCCTCCCTGGATCATGTGTCCACCACCGCGGACATTTGGTCTGCCAACAACAAAAGTTACTTAGGAATGACGGTGCACTGGATAGACAGCATTACTTTAAAACTTGAGAAGGCTGCTCTTGCCTGCAAGAGGGTGAGAGGAAGACACACACAGCTTGCGAAATAGATCTGGTTCATTCAGCCTTTGGACCACATAAAGTAACAGCATGTGTCAGCGCCGCTTAAGTGCATTTCTGTTTTAATTGTATGGGATAAAGTGACCTTTTTATATTTTTCATTGACCACTTAAATTTTTGTTCTCATGTTTCCCAAAGCCTATGTTTTGAAACTTGCTTGCTTGTGTTGCTACTGATTGACCTCACCATAGCCTACTTTATTCTGTTTGTGGATTTTACAGTGAGGCATTTCTTTGTGCAGACAGGGATATCGTTCTTTCATCTTTTCTATTAATTAATTTTATTGTATGACAATGCTTATATGTGAAGCACTTTGAGTCTGCCTTGTGTATGAAACGTGCTATATAAATAAAGTTGCCTTGCCTTTGATATGGTATTTTGTATAGATTTATACAATAAACACCAAATGATAATAGGGCTATGATGTTTGTCAATGTATCTACAGTAAATTAAGTAACGGGAAAATTTAAGTAAGTACTGAAGTTACTTTTCAAATGCAGTAACTAGTAAAGTAATCTCATTACAATTTACAGAAGTAACTAGTAATAAGCATACATACATCTGACGAGCAAAGTAAGAAAAAGATGAGAACGATTTTTTTATGAATTGTTCAATCGGATTTATGGCCGCCAACCATTGCAAAGCGTGAATTTCTGATTTTTTTTACGGGCTTGCCAATAATACAATAAAAAATATTTCATCTGTTGCCAAGGAAACTGGTCTCCAGAGTGTCAAGATGACATTTTGTTAACCCCTTTCTGCACTGCAACAACACAGAAGAGCGTTTGCGAATTAATATCATGATTTATATTAATTGAACAAGGCCATATTGCCCTTGACAAGTCTGATTAACATGGTAATGATTTTTTTGTCTACTAACCAATTAGTTTTGCTGCATACAATTAGTTTTTTGTATTTTTTCGAAACTTGAAAGGGCTTGATGCTTTGTGTTTTACGTTTTCGCTTCCAGTCAGAGCAAAGGAACGAGTGTTCTGCATTCAAAAGTAGTACAGCCATTGCTGGACTCAGAAATCTGAAACTCTCCCATGGAGCCAACAATTGGATATGAAAGTGTTTTCTGTGACTGAGGTTTCTACAGGGGTTTTTCCCATTAGTGTGTGTGAGTGTTGAAGTTGCATCGTGTTCAACTTGACTGACAAGAGGTTAGACTACGCCCGAGGCAGCACTGCCTTTACGTCCTCTTATGTTGGATCCAGGGGAGGCTGGACACAGCCGTGACGGAGAGTGCCTCTTGACGTACAAAGTTGAGGCCTCATTTAAATAAATATGAAAACTAAACGGGCGTCTTTGGCATGACGACAAAACTTATTTCTTCACATTCGGTTGATAATTGTGCATTTTTACTTTTTGTTTCCATTATTTGTTTTCATCCAATATCTTGGACGTTACACCTTAAAGACATGGCATAGGAATCACACCGATGTTGGTATTAACTCAAATATGTATAGAACTTCAGAAAATTATCAGTGTAGTCCATCTAAGCATGAACAAAGCGAAATACTCCAAAAACCTTCATCTCCTGGCAACCAATTTATGTCTGTCATTTTGTGTCCCCCATTACATTCCAATTGTGAACTAGATCTACAAAAAAAAAGTCAAAAAATGGAAGCAAAATCTAACCTTCTCGTTTCCACTTGAAGGTTACCATGCTTTGTCGAAAACCATCAAGATGTTCAAAATGTGAACAAAGGCAAAAGGGTTGCCTTATCCGCAGCTGAGCAAAGACAGTGTACGCATTCGTTTAGGAACACCTTCATATGCCACCATGTCTCCAAAGCAGATGGTGCCAAGATCCAACAGGCACCTGGTTCGCCCAGTTCTTTTGTGAAACAGACGTTTGTCACTTTCGTCATTCCGGAGATGGCATGAGGTAGTGTCTAAGAGTGAGTGAGCTAGCGAGCGAGAGGAAGGGAAAGAGCCCGAGAACATGCCGCTTTCCCCTGCCGTACAGCATCCAGCTGCACATCCAGGGCTAGACGAGACACCATCAACACGTTGCCAGCCCTCTGGGGAGCCTCACAGCCGGGAGCATGGCTCTTTTTGTCCCACTGGCACTACACAATAACCCAATTAGAGCCAGAGCTAAGACGGTGAACTTGGGGCAGCTCATCTGGCCACCTATGCCAGGCGCTCAATACTTTTTACTCACACTTTTCTGCCTCTGCGAAAATACCGGTATAAAGAGAAATCACAATATAATGCACATCCACCGCGGGAAAGGGACGAGTCAGCAAATGTACTCTGGCGAGGAGAGTTGGACCGCTCCCAGGCGCCGCTCTGTGTGTGTCCAAGACCGCTGGAGATGATCGTGTGATGCTGCTCCACCGCGCCACAGGCTGTGTCGGTTAAGACGTTTATTCAAGTTGTTTGGAATAGGCGTTTACTTGTAAACGATAGATATTAACCAGACACACATATTGGCAAAGAGCAAACGGTGGCTAGTTGAGTGTGGAGTGAGTTTGCACCGTTGGCATAGGAGTAGCATGCACGACATATACATGCCACGCAAATAGAAAAGACAACGTCAGAGACAAGGAGAGGAGAAATGGAGAGGGAGAAAAAAGGAAAGGCAATGACTGGGGCAAGAAAACGAGCCAACGGTGGACACGTACCTGACCGTCTTGTAGCAGGGCACGTGATTTAGTCGTGTGTGCGGTCGACAGCGAGTGAGGATCACTGTCAGAAGAGCGGCCTCCAGGGCAGATGCGAGCGTGGTGGGTGAATGTCAGTGGAGATGAGAAGCTGATGAGTAATTAAGCATGTCCTCCACACACCCAATTGCACCGTCTCTTCACAAGCACACACACACACACCAATCTCCCTTGACATCCTGAAGGCCACCGGCATAAATGCACTTTTTTTTTATTTTCCAAAAGGAATTGGGGACACAGCAATTCTCCCGGCGAGTGGTCAAGGTCAAATGCTGTGTGTGTGTGTGTGTGTGTGTGTGTGTGTGTGTGTGTGTGTGTGTGTGTTAGTGTATTAGTGCATCTCAGTGTGTGAGAGTGACTTAGTGTGTGCGTGAGAGTGTCTTAGTGAGTGAGTGTGTGTGTGTCTTAGTGTGTGTGTGTCTTAGTGTGCGCGTGAGTGTCAGCAGTGATAAATGTGTGTGTTGTCGGGGAGTAAATGGCCTTATCGAGTTTGCAGTCCGGCCCAGGGCTAATTCTCACCACTGTGATGGTGAGGGGCGAGTGTTTGTGTGAAGCTATTTGCGCACACACACCCTGTGTCACTCCCGTGTTCCACCTGGCACGTGGATTAGGAGCAATTACTCTTAGTTAAGCAAGCCCTGCAGGAGGCTTGCCGCCTACACAGCATGCACGTGTGTAAACGGACCCAGTCGCACACAAACACACACTACACTGTGTGCCCCACGTCCCCCCTCCTGCAGGAATTGTCAACAGGACAATAAGGATGAATGGAAGAACGCTGGACTGAAAAGGAGCAATGGTATCCAGCCACCTTGTTTCAGCATTCTGGGCATGCCTGCTATCACACAACTATTTAAAAAGGGATGCAGGGCGATATAATCACACCGGCACAGTAAAGCACTCCACGTACACATGGCAATGCACACACACACACACACACCACACACACACACACAACACACAACACAGCACACAACACACACAACACCACACACACACACAAACACACACACACACACACACACACACAGGTAGGGCTGTCAAGGGATTTTCGAATTAGCAGCAGAAAAAGAGGTTGTTAGGGTTGTTGTAAAAAAAAAAAAAGAGGAAACTATCAATTGTACATTTGGGCCACGGCAGAGCAATCCATTGAAGGGTCACCTCTGGGGAAGACCTCATCACGGAGGTAGTGAGGCAACCAGCTCATACATGGACCATCGCATGCACCGCCTGCAGCTTGAATGTGAATTTAAAAGCACACCAGTCGTATTTTTGTATCCTCCTGACTTCAATTATCCAAACGTGAACATGTCTGCTAGGGTCGACAATTAAAAAAGTCAGCGGCTCGCAACACTGAACCTCTCATTCCACCGAAGGATAGACGGCTCGCGCAGGGTGGTAGAATCTGCAGAACCTTTTACTGGGCAGCCCACACTGGCCAGTAGACGATGGTTTCACACAGCACACTCTGTATTCGTCTGATGTCTCCAAGTGGACCACAACACCAATGATTCCATTCAACTGAAGAGGCACTTCCATTGCGTTCCATTTTATTGCAATATCCCTAGAAAATTTTTCTCATTTAAAAAATAAAAAAGATGTGTACGTGTTCTTTTTGGAAACCATTCGTTCACCCCCCCTAATGCTTTAATCCACTGACAGAATGAGTTACATTGCATATAATACAACCTATAGAAATGGGTTTGACTGTAGCGGATAGACAACGGCTTGGAGTCCATTTCTCTACCTGGTCTGTTTTACATCACAAAGCACGCCTGCTGGCTCATAAATGATGAGGCCTTCCAGTGCAGAGTGAGGGGGGTAGGAGTGCAGGGAGGGGGGAAGGGGGGGGGGGGGGAGGGGGGAGAGAAAGGCAGAGAATGCAATCCACTAAACTCTTCGGGAGGACGATATTCAGTGGATGTGTCAAGGGCCATTAATAAATCAGGGCCATTTAAGTGATGGAGAAGGGCCAAAGGATATAGCTGAAACCCCGGCCATATATTGCTCCGTGACCCAGCGCGCCCACACACAGTCCACAATGAGGACGTGAGACATATATTCCAGAGACTTAACAGTTTATTCAAAATATCACCTCCGCCACAACAAGTCATGCACCAGACCCCAGGGTCACGGCGAGACAAAGTGACAGAAACGGAGAAAGACAGCAACAAGAGAAGAATGGGCCAAGGGACTCCGGGAGGAGAGAACCCAAGTGGGGGTCATCGCTAGGGTTTAGCGAAGATGACTTGTCAGCACGGGGCCTGTCTAATTACATCACGTTGGAGTCGGGGCCTGTTCAAGTACCCCGTGTGCCACCAGTGGAGACCGGGGTGGGAGTGGCGGTCTTCACACCAGGACTAGTCACATTTTTTGTCCAATGCGACACTGTGTTTAATGAAGGCAGATGTTTGTGAGTCATGCCTCCACAAGGCAGTGGAAGCACAAGCAGCCTGGAAGATTGGTTTGATTTGTGGCGCGGCCATGAACAAAGCAGTGTGTCAATGTCGTCTAAGACAAGCTGGCGCCCTTCGGCGAAATGCAGAGGTTTTGTAAAGCCCACGTTTTTGCCCTTTATTCCCCGACCTTGGTTCATTTGTTCAGGTGCACCAGAGCTAGGGATTCACAAAAGTCACGGTTGGCCTACGTCCCTCGCTCCGTTTTTAAGTCATGGTACGGCCTAAGGTTAATAATTAAGGGGCACATTTTTCAAAAAACTGCTTGTCTTCTCCAACCCCGTAGACTGAGCCGCAATCGAAACACCAATACACTTCGGTTTTGGCATTTCATTTCTGAAATTTCCCAGACGGGGGTTGTTGAAATAGTGTTGTGGGTGGGTTTGCAAGCAGCTATCGTTTTTTTTTTTTCACAGCAACGCTGCATAGTAAACCACTCCTTGGACATGGTGCCTTTTTCACATGTGTGTGCCATGTCTGAAAGTGCGTACCGTAGACAGAGAAGCCCTCCGCCTATAACCGCCGAGAGCCTCAGTCAGAAACACCCCCTTCCGTAGCTTAACGTCGGGCATCCAATATTCTTTTATCTATCCGTTAGACGCCAATGGATCTATTGCCGACCACGCACCAGAGACGCCAAGGGCTGTGATTGGCTTCCTTTAACAAAATCATTCTCTGACATCACTTGACTTTGCTCCCCTAATTACTTAGTCACACGCCTGTTTCACCTTTTCACTTTAAAGGACAATAAAAGTACCAGAATAAATTTGAAAGCTTATTCGCGACCAGCTTTACATTTACAACAGTCCTGCTTCACATGGTTTTGGCTAGTTCAACAACTATAAATCACGACTCTAACGGCGCGCGCACCCGATTGAAACTTGAACATTACCCGCACATCCACCGGCAGAGAGCTGCTGAGCCGATTACGAGTCGGAGCTAGTAACTTTGGCTAAAACGGTAACGGGGTGAACTTCCGACTTTAAGTTTAAGATTACCGCATCGCAAAAACAAAGCCTTTACATTCGCCATATTAATGGCTATGCATGCCACATTTCACGAGCCGCGGTCATCTCTAACCACA
>OLKM01002643.1:0-11474 GCA_900291075.1 Melanogrammus aeglefinus | reverse complement strand
GTTTAGCGAAGATGACTTGTCAGCACGGGGCCTGTCTAATTACATCACGTTGGAGTCGGGGCCTGTTCAAGTACCCCGTGTGCCACCAGTGGAGACCGGGGTGGGAGTGGCGGTCTTCACACCAGGACTAGTCACATTTTTTGTCCAATGCGACACTGTGTTTAATGAAGGCAGATGTTTGTGAGTCATGCCTCCACAAGGCAGTGGAAGCACAAGCAGCCTGGAAGATTGGTTTGATTTGTGGCGCAGCCATGAACAAAGCAGTGTGTCAATGTCGTCTAAGACAAGCTGGCGAAATGCAGAGGTTTGTAAAAGCCCACGTTTTTTGCCCTTTATTCGGCTTGGTTCATTTTGTTCAGGGTGCACCAGAGCTAGGGATTCACAAAAGTCACGGTTCGGTACGTACCTCGGTTTTTAAGTCATGGTACGGTAAGGTTAATAATTAAGGGGACATTTTTAAAAAACTGCTTGTTTCTCAACCCGTAGATGAGCCGCAATGAAAACACCAATAAACTTGGTTTTGGCATTTGCATTTCTGAATTCCCAGACGGGGGTTGTTGAAATAGTGTTGTGGGTGGGTTTGCACAGCTCGTTTTTTTTTCACAGCAACGCTGATAGTAACACCTGGATGGTGCCTTTTCAAATGTGTGTGCATGTTAAAGTGCTGTACGTAGACAGAGAGCCCTCGCCATAGCCGGAGAGCCTGTCAGACACCCCCTCCGTAGCTTACGTGGGCATCCAATATTTTTTATCTATCCGTCGACGCCATGGATCTATTGGCCGACGCAACAGAGACGCCAAGGGCTGTGATTGGTCCTTTAACAAAATCATTTCCTGAATCACTTTGACTTTGCATCCTAATTACTTAGTACATTGTTTACTTTTCACTTTAAGGACCAATAAAAGGTCCAAATAAGATTTGAAAAGCTTTGGAAGTTTATTTACAACACTGCTTACATGGTTTGTAGTCAACATATAAGATAGATTGGGCGGCGAATTGCATTGCATTCCGACATCCCGGCAGAGAGCTGCTGAGCCGATTACGGAGTCGGAGTAGTATACTTTGGCTAAACGGTACGGGTGGAACTCCGACTTTAAGTTTTAGATTCCGCATCGCAAAACAAGCCTTTACATTCGCCATATTAATGCTATGCATGCCACATTCACGAGCCGCGGTTCATCTCTAACCACACCGAAGTGCCTGTACCGTGACGGTTCGGTACAAATACGTGTACCGTTACACCCCTAACTAGGGGTGGGAAAAATAATCGATTGTTGATGCATCGCGATTCTCGCTAGAGCGATTCTGTCTCGATGCAGATAAATTAATAAATCGGAATTTAAATAAATAAATTTGCCTGCTGCAACATTGTGTTCACCAGAGAGGGATAATCTTTGTAATTTTAAAATTATTTAATTTATCTTGAGCGTGTATTGGCCAATCTGATTTGTCTTGACACGATTGCGATTCAGCCTACGCATAGCATGCGCACAAACTCACAGCCAGACACAAGAACTCCTTCTAATTCAAGAGCAGCTTTTCCTTTAATGATGTAGAAAAGAAAGATTAGAGATAAAATCAAACTGAAACCTATTTTTTGCATGCTTCCATATTGCGTTATAATGCAAGCTGCATTGATTATTGCATTCTCTTCATAGAAAGTCATATTTGTAACAAAAAGCTTTTCTCTCTTTATGAAACATTAGATAAGTTAATTCATCTGTTGATGTCTTTAATGATCATCACAAAAGTAGGAAGTGATTAGCAAACTCTTGAGTAACAAACCCAGATGTATATATATATTTTTGAAAATCATGCATGAAAATGTACATAGAAAAAAATTGTTGCATCGAGATGCATCGATAATCGCTTCAGAATCGAATCGTTGACCTCATAATCGGAATCGAATCGTGAAGTGCCAAGAGATTCCCGCCCCTACCCCTAACCAGAGCGTCATGATGTGGCAATATACACACAAACAGCATATTGCAATCGGTTTCCGATTAAAATCGGTGACCATTTAAAAATGGGTTTGCCAAGAGATGTCAGGGGCGAGCGACCACACGTCCATGAACACAGCCCACCCGCAGCAGCAAAACAATGTCCCTGAGGCCAACATGTCGGACTAACTTAAAATAGTAGGCCGGGAAAGCCCTGGCCAATCAGCTGATGGCACACAAAACAGCCTGCGCTTGATCCAAAGTTTACTCCATCATATTTACCCCAAGCCCAAGTGCTGTGACTAATTGGTCGGTAAGTAATTGCCATTCAAACAGTAAGCGGTTGTGTGTCTAGTCCACTCGGCGGGAGTGAAACAAAACACGAGATGTCAACCTAAAAAAGAGAGGGTGCCATTCTACGAAATCAATGCCCCTCATTAGGAGTGTTGGCTGCATCAAAGGACATGTTTCTTCCATTTTAAAAACACTGGAAATGCTTGGCGATCTGCCACGCTAAAGCCCCTTCTGTCAGAGTATCCCATCACATGCCCCAGTGTCATGTCTTTCAGCCAATAAGGGCACTCATTTAGCAAATGTCACACCCCAGAACTTAAATTGGGATCAATGTAGGTTTTGAGAACCGCGCTTGCTCCCGGAGAGATTTTTCAAAGCCAGGTGGCAAGTCTCAGTGACAATGAGTAATCGGGGCACAACCTGCAATAGACACTGGGGGGATGCCACAACACCCCCGTTCACTTTAAGGCAAACTGAATCATTGCACCTTTTTTGGCTTTTAGAAATTCCTTTATAAATATTGCTATTACAGGGCTTAAGGGGCAAAAACAAAGACAGTACACACATTATTCAATTGGGGAGATAAAATTTGAACGTTTTTAGAAATAAGAATCATTTTGTAAGGTGTACACACAGCCTGTAACTAAACACAAGACTAATCTCAAAAGGCACAACCAAAGTAAAGTAAAAACAAAAAAGGTATCAAACCAAAAGCCTTTATTTTGGACTTTTTAAAATGCTAATTGCTCCTTCCATTTTCACAAGTAGTACTTTCAGAGAACTTTCTAGTTATCTACCACCAGGGATGACGGTAATAAGCAAAACGGTAATAAGCTCTCAAATATTTCCCTTTCTCCGTCGATATTCTGCTTGATGAATGCACAGTTTCATCAACGGCTAATTCTAATCCCTGTTCAAAGTAACAAGGAGCAACTCGACAGGAGAGAATATAAGTAGACCATATCCTTCCGCTTTTGTGTGTCCCCAACTCTGTAGTACAAGCCATTTGATCTCGGTCCTCTGACATTATGAAGAATAAAAAGGGCCTAGTGATTGCATAGCAAGCTGAGATTCACCTGGTGAAGCGTTCAGCATACTGGAATAAACCATGGGGGCTACTTCATCATCCCAAGGGTTTTTTCAGATATGTTCATATCCAAAAGCACCATATTAGCATGCCAACCAACAACAAATGAAGAGCAAAGTCATTTTCCCTCAGTGGATAATACACAGCCATTGTTCTTCAGAGCACTTTCCCTCAATGCTCAATTATCCTAATCCTACTTTCCAAAAAATAAACTTGCACGTCAAAGTGCACGTTGCCATTCATAGACTGAGTCTGATGTGGTAACCCTTTAAAACGGGCTCCCCTGGCTATCTTTCTGTTACCATTACATGTGCTGATATCACAGGAGCTGCACATCTAAACGTCATCAACACACTCTGCTGGAGGGCTTCAGATTGCTCCGCGTGTAAGGAGAATGAAGGCCCTTTGACAGCGGCGCATATTTCACAATTCACTTCCTGGCCACACAACAAGGACACAATGTATGCAAGGACGGAGGTGGTGGAGGCGGCTTGGGGTTTTGGCCAAGGTTCATCGTCAAGGGGCTGCTTCCCCCGTTCTCCCTTTTTTATATTCTCTCCCCCTCTCTCACTCTCTCTCCCCTCCTTTGTATTTCTCTAGGAATGGCCAGAGCTGCAATAGCGGCTCCACACTGGCACCTGTTGACGGAAAGGCAGCATAGCAATGGACGCCGCACGGACGTCCATATAACATGGACACACTTGAGGGAAAATCATTAAAAACGTGTTCATGCCATACAGACACTTGCACCATGGCCACAACCTCAAAACACATCTGGAAAGTGAGAGGGAATCTGTCTCTAGCCGGTCAAAAAAAAGGTGAATAAAGCGGTGTGCAACAAGCACACACAAAAAAGGAACATATCCATAAGAACACATGAGCCAGTTTCAACCAAACCCAGCAGCACCCCACTGGGTACTTCTAGCGCGAGTGTGAGGCGACTGTGGTCACTGGCCAGCACTGGGGAGCTTTTGAGGAATATCAATCTGCAGATTATGCAGCGTCACTGAATACACACTCAGCCAAGAGGTGGGGGGGGGGGGGGGTGGCCTGCATACTTTAGCACTGCGGTATATGTGACAGTGGCTTGGACCGCAAAGAGGACAAAGGGAAACATGCCTGCCCTTTCCAAAGTAAACCTTCAGCCCAACTGGCTGCTTTTGTTGGTGTTGGGGAGGGGGCAGAAAAACCTACAGCATCACACCATAATGTTAATTGAAGTTGCATGAATGACTCAGCTAGGGGGGCCAAATAAATAAATACGTATCAAAAAGGGAGGCTCAGCCAGTGTGGAGCAGCACCTCGTCCTTGAGGTCGACCGGGGAATTGGGCTCCGGCCAGCGATTAACGCAGAACCGCAAGCGCTTCCAACAAGGCCAGGGAGAGTGAGGGAATAGCAAGAGAACGTATGCTGACGAAACAGAGCACCTTGGTAGTCACCAGTGTCCAGCTCCTTGTGGAACCCTAACAGATGGCCGAGAGTTTTGAGCTTAAATGACAGCAATTATCCTCATCTCTGGAGAGTGCCTTCAAATAAGGGGAATTTTTAAAGATTACCTGAACTCAAATAATCAACAACGATACGTGTTAGTTATGACCATTATAAAAAAAGACACCAAAAAAATATTTAAAAAGAAATCAATATATGGCTTTTAGCAACAAAAGAAAATGCGTCCGTTAGTATTAGAGCGCCGACATTTTCGATGACGTCACTGGCATGGTAGGACTAGGTCGTTGACGCAGACACGCAAACGTCTTCTACACTCCACGGTGGAAAATAGTGATTTTAATATGGCTTGTTACGCGTTTGAGCCTGTGAGGGACATGCCTGTAGTGTCCGACTACCCGGTGGAGAGGGATCAATTTCAGGCTCCAGCTCCACCTCCGGATCATGTGGGTGTGACTGGTGTGCGTGTGGGTGCTGCTGGAGCATAGACACTGCCATTGAATCGGTCTGCTGCCGAGAGGTCCCGGTCAACCATGACCATCTAATGGTGGGATTAGGTTGCATAACCATGCATAGGGCATTTTGGATGCTGTGCGGCGAGAGAGAGGTTTTGGAAGTGGCCATGCTCTCTCTAAGGGACGTCCGAGCGAGACGCTGGAGCGGCCCATAAATAGCAACCACAAGTAACAAGACGAAAAACGATCTTTCCCCCTCTGTTTTCCTTTGATGCGTTCCAGGAATATCTCCGTAAAGACGGACTCATTGCGAAAGCGCATTGAGCTGTTCAAACGCTGGAGTACCTACATATTCAAGGCGCTGGTTCTCCACAAAAAAAAAGTGGAGCGCATCCAGCCTGCGCGCATCCAGCCTGCGCGCATCCAGCCTGCGCGCATCCAGCCTGCGCGCATCCAGCCTGCGCGCATCCAGCCTGCGCGCATCCAGCCTGCGCGCATCCAGCCTGCGCGCATCCAGCCTGCGCGCATCCAGCCTGCGCGCATCCAGCCTGCGCGCATCCAGCCTGCGCGCATCCAGCCTGCGCGCATCCAGCCTGCGCGCATTAGGGCATTGACTTTGGCCCAAAAATCAAATTCGAAGTTCGTTTGTTTATTAATATTAATATTCGAATATATTCGAATATCTATTTAAAAAAAAAATGTAATACCTTCAGTAAGACATATATGGTATCAAACTTGAGTTGTATATGTTTTGTCCACCAGAGGGCAGTGTATAAGTCAACGTCAATAGGCACGGCAGGCTACGATGTTTTCAGAACATTTATTTATTTAAGGTCAGACACGAACTGTGTATACTGTGCATCAAAATAAAGATAAATAAGCAATCAAGTCAAATAAGCCAGTCAGGCTAAACTGAAAGGACAAACTAAAGGTAGGCCAAAAAACAAAAACCCATCCTACCAGCCACTAACGAACGGCCCATTGCCAAATTGTATCGCTCTAAACTTCGGGTGCTGATGTCGATGTTGACGCGGCCATTGTTATACAAAATTGGCGCAAACCAGGACGCCTATGTCACGTTGTCACCTACAGGAGCCCAGATGACCAATGATAGCCTTGCTAATGAGCTCACAACACAACATCACCAGCCCTGAAAAAGCCGCGGAATCTGAATTGAAAACAACGTTCAACAAAGACATTTACAAAAAATAATGCCCATAACAGGTTCGAATATTAAGGGCTGCCTAATATTCGTTCGAATATATATATTTTTTTTTGATATTCGAATTATATTCGAATTACGAAGTTCGAAGTCAAAGCCCTAGCGCGCATCCAGCCTGCGCACTGTATAGAAACATTCAAGTCAAGGAGGAGATAGCAGTTGTTAAACCTTTTAGATTGAGTAGAAATACTTTTAATGTAACGTTAGTAATTAAATTTACTAGGGGCTGTATTTAAAGCTACAAAAATAATGCAAAAAACAACTTTCAACGCAACTCTAACGGCGCTTCAGGTGTCCACACGAATCCGCATAGGTCCGGTTTTATTTGAAACCACTCTGGGACCCTGGACCTACTAAAGAACATGGTTTATTATCTGCCTAATAACATGGTTATTAACAGGGTATCTGCAGATTTCAGCAAGTCAAATTTAAGACTTTTTAAGACCACCTTGAATGAAATTTAAGACCTAAAACACACAATGGTGGCGGTTGGCAACAGACGCGAGCCAACTTCGTTAACGGACGTCTTCCAGCCAGCCGTCCTTGAATTTGCACATACCCATTGTCGCAGACTAGCTAGCAAGCACGCAGATAATCGTTTATGTATGCAGCTAGCAAGAAAGAAGCCTCTCTACATGTCCTCTGTGAAAATTCCCTCGAGAAAAATAAAAAGAAGTATAGTCCTGCCCCGACAAATTTAAGACCTTGAGTCACAGTATTTAAGACCAGCATATGACATTTGTAACGAATTTAAGACTTTTTAAGACTTTTTAAGGATGCGCAGACACCCTGATTAAAGACATAGTATCACCAAAAAATCCGCTCCGTGTGGACGGGGCCTGAAAGACATGTTAGGCCGTGTTCGCATCTAGCGTTTTTTTAAATCTGCCAGCGCTTGGTTTACATTATATTCCTATGGAGCAGAGCCTTTCTGGAAAAAGTCAGGGTCGTTTTTTTAAACGCTTCTCCCAGCGTTTTTTTCTGCCATACTGAGCGTTGAAAAAAGTTCAACTTTCAGGAAGAAAGCGGCCGACGTCAGGCGTCTTTTTGGCAACTGACCAATCACAAGCGGAACATTGACACTTCGTCACGAAGGAAACTCTCAACTGTCAAAACAAGAAACAATGGCGGACAAATCACTCAGGAAAGTGCCGGTGGAGCGATTAATAGTTTTAATTACAAAACAAGTCGAGATCTACGACATGTCTAATGGGCTCTAGCCTGGATACGTAGTAGGCGAGTAATGTCGGGTCTAGAATGGGTTCGTTGCTAGGCGATAGAAAAAACCCACGTGGCGCTTTTAGGACAAAAAACGCTGCCAGTTTTTTTTTTTGGTTGAATAAACAGTCGGCTCAACTTTTCCCTATTACAAAAAACGCTAGATGTGAACACAACCTGAGATGCACTTTGGGAGATACACCCGCGGATGAGCATAGATGCGAGGCCGATTCACGAGTGTCACGTTTACTTTAGGTGGATGTTAGAGGTTTACTTTCTGGTGGATGTTGATGGATATTGCACAAATACTTCTTCTATGAAACTATTTCTTCGAGTGTAACTCCCTCTACATCAGCAATCGGCTAGTCAGCGAACATCAGCCATTTCAGCGAGCCTCAGTCTGACTCATTCCCTGCCATGGCTGCTAGAGCCACAGACTAGAAGTAGGTTACCATGCCAGTGACGTAGCTGATTATGAACACCAACATGGCGGCGCCCCGTAACAAACACTTTCACCGTACAATTTTATCGCTTTTAGCAAGTTCAGACAATTTTTATTGTACCAATGAGAATGCAGACAATACATCCGTTATGTCAACTAAACTTAAAATTTCAGTTCAGTTCATCTTTAAAATGTGTGGTGTTATTTTGGCGGGCTAAAGGGTACACAGGGAGAACAAGTGCGCCATCTGCAACTTACTGCGTTGAGGTGATTACACATAGCCATTGCCCTTTCCATTTCCGTCATCCAATCAGAAACCTTCCACTCAAGTGCCATAGAGGACTCCATAGATGGACGCAGTGTCGTTTGAAACCGTGGCCAAGCAGTTGGTATACAGTACATTGACTGCGTTTATAAAGCGTTTATCTAGCCACTAGTCAAAGTGCATTTGTATTTTATGCCCCACTTTCGCTCACACACTGACCGGTCGACCGTGTCCAATAAGAACCAGCTCATTGAGGACTGGTCTTGCTAAAAAAGGTCGGTCAAGCCATTATCTCCTCTTCATTCATTATAGCATTCGATACCAATATGATTTGTCAAAATGACTTCCTTCAACCGACTCTGCCCAAAACCATTAAGTAAGTGCAGTGCAGTACGCAGACTCATTTTTACTCAAAATAACACTAATAACGTGTGCACAAACATATTGGAACAACCAATTATAATAGTAGCAGTCAAAATGGAGCGATAAATAATTGTTTATTTGACTATAAAAATAAAAAAGCAATAAAAAAATCTGGCCGCTGCCATTTCTATTAAAGTAATGAAAAAAAATAAAGCACAACTCTCTGTACCAGTGCCATCATCATCTTCGCACACATTTTTTAACAACCGGAAATCCCAACTGGACCTCTATTTTCCTACTGGGCCTGAATTCTAATTGTGATTCTGTGCACAAACTTCTTTTGGAGTGAAAGCCAAAAGTTTGCTACGGTATTGTAATGTTGAGGACAAACCCTTTCCAAGGTGTTGCTTAAACCACTGTGAAATGCCATCCAGTTACGTGTCCAACAGAGTCAGATAGGGGAACAGGTAAATGCATTGCAAGCTTCCGTCAATGTTCTGGTGTATAAGAAGGTAAAAAAAGTTTACATCAGACCCTGACACGACTGCTTAAAATCTGAAACCTTGTGTTGACCTTACAGTAACTTATTTTCATTACCAATGCAACAGGTGGAAACTTCCCTGCATTGATATTTTGTTCCTCACCAGTTGCCAAAAGTAAAGCATGATCTTTTATTTTTCCCCTATCGAGGTGAAGTAAAGTCACAGAGTTTGGGGCTTGTTTTTGGATGAGGCAGCTTCCCACTCCCAGTCTCTACCGCTGCAGAATCCACATCTGGCTTCATGTCGCCGAGTTGAAGAGTAATGGCCCTTTTCCACCGACAGTACTGGCCCAACTGGCCATGACTTTTTCCATCTAAAGAGTACCTCTTCCAATGTGGGCCGGGTTGTCAAAGCACGCATGTGCGAAACTTCGCCACATACGCGACCACGCAACACACAGACAGGGTGAAGCACAGCAGCGTCTCCACCTCCGTCACGGTCCACGAAGTGTTGTTACGCATTGATCCTGCCATGTTCAATAATCAACCACTATTGTTGACTGAACGCTGATGCTAGCATTTCAAGTTTCCGGGTGTCGGATGTCGTGCGTCGGGTTTCAGGCTCGGAAGTCGCGCTCATCATTATTCACTGTGGCCAATCAGTGGCCAGCAGTGTGTTTAGGTCACACAAAAGTATCAGTTCAGCTTTTTTGGAACAATCGACGGAGGCGAGACTGAAAAAGTACCATGTACCTCGTTTTGGTGATAGAAACACAAAAAAAGACAGGCCGAGTCAAGGCGAGTTGAGACGTTACTGTCCTTGGGTATTATGAAAGTCGCTTTATAAATTCCAGTTATTAATATTACCTTTTGCAGGCAGTTAAAGTTAAACAAGCCACTAAGACCCTAACCAAACAAAGAAAAGGGAGTTGGTTTTGCTTGGGGAAAAATCAAATCACATTTCTCCCTGTTGACTCAGACCGGCAGCGAGTCACATCCAACTATCACCAACCACCTTGAGGCCATCAGAGGCTCCTTCACATAAACAACCGTCACGGTTGTTAGTTGGTTCAAAGTAAAAATGATCTAAAGGTTTCAAGGGGGCCGAGGCATTAGAGGAGTTTACCCGCTCTAAAGCCCTAATTAACAGAGAAAGGTGTGAAGACACGGGTGGTGGCGGCCAATTTATTATTTTTCTTTTACACTGACAAAACAAAACATTTATCCACCGCTGGAAACTGTGTGTCGGGGATATTTTTCAGACAGCACAGCTTGTTAGCGCGATGCCTGTTAGAGCCGGATTCGGCTCTCTGCTCACCTCCCCCACCATACCATCGTTCTTGGCTCACTGGCCCTGTTACTGAGTCCGCTGCAGCAGCTGCTGCTGCAATAAACAAGGTGTAGTTTAAAGGAAGAGAAAAAATAAATACAATGTGTACGTTGAATGAGGCTGGGTGGACCAGGTTGTCGGTCTAGTGGTGGTGGGTGTGTGAAGGGGGGTTGATGAGTCCAAGGGCTCAGAGCGAGTTCTTTGAGGGATCTGCCGTCAAGGTTTATAAAATACACAGTGTGATATAGATCCGCCACGGTTAGCAAGAGTCACACAGAGTGATGGCAGGTACAACCCCACTGACAACGGAAGGTCACCCTGTGCTAAGTTAAAAAAGGTGCTGTTGCACTCTCTGGTAGCCACATAAAACAATAAAAACCTTGCAAGAGCACATTCACATTTAGCAGAAGCTTTTATCTAAAGCGACTAACAATGAGTACATAAGTGAGAAGAGAAAGAATATGTCGCTGTCGGTACAGTAAGGATGTTTATAAAACCAAGTGCCAAGCACTAACAATCGTCAGGTCAACCCATTCCCCCTCTTACAACAAGGACGACAGCTAGGATTAGACGCTACACGAACGAAGCCTTAGTTACTATATTCAAGTGCGAGGAAAGTACCTTCGTCAAAGTCCGGCATCGTCCTCGGTGTGCTGGGAAAAGGGGAAGCAGTTGGTGATCTCCAGGCGGTCCTCCACCACCAGGCCCAGCAGGACCCCCTGGACCACCTCGCTGCCTGGCCCTCCTCTGGTAGGTGCTTTGATGATCTTCAGGACCACCTGGGGGGACAGAGACAAGAGCACCATTAGTCGGGTAACGAGGAGCGAGCTTAATACGGTTGGACTCCGGGGTTTAGTAGGTTTGAGCGAAACACATTTATTTAAGAGAGCTGCATCCGGTGGTTTGGGATGTGTTGGAACCAGACAGTA
>OLKM01002642.1:19582-60278 GCA_900291075.1 Melanogrammus aeglefinus | reverse complement strand
AGAGAGATTAACTGTTGCAAACATGCCCAAAGAGCCTGGCCTCAAGTATGCATAATTTGAACAAGTATTAACAGGCGATCTGCCGAAAGAAAAGAACAAAATGTATCAACCTCCCAAATATAAAAGTGCCATCCATATTCAATATTTAAAATATTCTTTTCCTTTTGTATCTTTTTAACCAAAATATATGTAAAATCCATGCCAGCTGAATCCCTGTGCCAGTGTCCACTTTCATCACCTTTGGCTGTTGGAGGGAAGCTGCTATTTACTTACAAAACTCCTTTGCAAAAAGCGGGATTCATTTCAATATTTTATCCTACCGGACGCAGCCTTGTCCACCCCACCTTATCGCTTATCAACGCTGTGAATCAGGGATTTGATCAAAATATGGAACCAAGCTGCCATCGTTAAGCCATTGAAATATTCTGCTTTCCCTGTCTCTTCTCTCTCAATGCCATCGTCTCTCTCTCTCTCTCTCTCTTCTCCTCTCTCTCTCTTCTCTCTCTCTCTCTCTCTCGTCTCTCTCTCTCTCTCTCTCTCTCTCTCATCTCCGCTCCTCTCTCCGCTCTTCTCTCGCTCTCGTCTCGCTCTCTACTCTTCTCTCTTTCTGTCTCTCTCTTTCGTGTTCCGCTCTCCAATCATCTCTCTTTGTGTGTCTCTCTCTTTACATTACCATCTCCCTTTCTGTCTCTCTCTCTCCCTCTCCCTCTCCCTCTCCCTCTCCCTCTCTCTCTCTCTCTCTCTCTCTCTCCTCCCTCTCCCCTCTCCCTCTCCCCTCTCTCTCCTTCTCTCTCTTTCTCTCTCTCTTCCCTCTCTCTCTCTCTCTCTCTCTCCTCTCTCTCTCTCTCTCTCTCTCTCTCTCTCTCTCTCTCTCTCTCTCTCTCCGTACCATCTCTCTTTCTGTCTCTCTCTCCCCAAACCATCTCTCTTTCTGTCTCTCTCTCCATATTGTCCCCCTTTTCTGTCAGTATTCTCATATGATGAACAGCTGATACACATGACAAGGGAAACTCCTGAATGAAACAGGGGCACTATTGACCCTCATTAAGTGTGACGTTGACAGATACGGTTTTTAAGTATCTTCAGTAGCAGGTGTTTTTCCTGGCTGGGTGGTTTCATGACACCACACCACCGGACGATGGCGTATTCTAAGAACTTATGATGTTCGATTCAGTGTTATAAACCTCTGATATTTTATGGCGCCCAATTCAGCCGTTTCATGTTTGTTGCTTCAAAAATCAAATTCAGTCAGTTTAGTTTGAGTTCAGGTTGGCCTTTTATACTTTTTTGGGGGTTATCTTCAATAAAAACCTGAAATGCTGGCTTCTCTCGATATATACCTGTATACAGTATCTCTCTCTCTCTCTCTCTCTCTCTCTCTCTCTCTCTCTCTCTCTCTCTCTCTCTCTCTCTCTCTCTCTCTCTCTCTCTCTCTCTCTCTCTCTCTCTATCTCATCAATCTCTCTATTCTCACACACACACCAAAAAAAATATTCAGCACACACATCCACATCCACACCCACACACAACCCTTTCTCCCCCAGCTTTGGGGATATGTCTGTGTTCCCAGTGGGGTTCACTCAAAGAGACCATCCCCATGGCAACAATAGGATATAACCACACACAGCTTCATCCCAGTGGGCTTGTCACGGTGAGAGAGCAGTACACGGCTTGGCCCAGTGAAGTTGCGGTTTTGGCCCAGTTCAGTAAGGGGCCTCTAAGGGCCCTCCATGTTTCAATCTGTTCTTCAACTGTCCGCTGCAGGGAACTCGCTGTATATACTAAATACTGAAGGTGAAGAAAGGAGCAAGTAGCTGAGCAGCTGTTCACACAACTATCACACAGGCAAATGCGTTTTTTGTCAAAGATGTGTTTCAAAATGGAGCTGGTGATACAAATCATAAATAGTACTGATTATATTGTAAATAGGAACTACTTAAATACATTATACACTACATTGTTGTTAGTATTGCTGTTACTTAAGTTTTTGTATGAACGGATGTGATGTAGGGTTCGAGTTACATTCAATCTGGCAGCATGTTTTATCAAAAGATGGGTTTTTCAGATCCAGCAGGATAAAATCAAAGCAACCCCCAATTATATGTTTATTGTGTGGGTGATAACAAGTCCCACATGGACTTTTGCTGCTTGCAAAAATGAAATGTTGTTACCTTTTCCAAAATATAGGTCATCACTGATAAAAAATAAAACCCCGAATAGGGAAACAGTGAAAACGTTTCCCCATGGTCCACCTTTTTGGTGACAGGCTTACAATGTCAGGACTCAAACACCTGTATCCGACTAACACGGCCAAGAGAGACTCTGCTCTTGAGGCACATATGATGTAAAATAGTTGGCCTAATCCCGACACTGTAATCCGTTGTATTCCAATACAGCTCCCCCTGGTGGAGGGTGATATGAACTCAGCATTGTGAAAGCAGTGTTACCACAATTAGTAAGAACTATTGATTACATCTCTGATACTATACAATAGGATACATAACTAATAATTTAAAACCGAATATTTTTTGTTCATTCTTTTCTAAACTAAAATTTGTTTTATATGGATGGTAAAATGTTTTAATATTTTAATTAAGGAGAACTGACAAACTAGGGCTGGAATTATATGTTTGTTAAAACAACAAACTATGTGCGCATGAAAGGACCATAGTAAAAATGGATTGAATTGGCATTATTTTGTTCAAAATATGACATTATATCATGTCAATATTAATATACTCCGCCAGTGGTTTAGTCCGTGCGCGTGACGAACGCATTGGCTGCGTCGATGACGCACGACCAGCTGTCAACGCGACGCGCGTGACTCCTCATCCCTGGCATCCTGGGCAGCGGGCCACGCGAGGCTGGACGCACAGATTTACGTTAGCCTTCTGTTGCGAGATTGATCATCGCATGTCCTTGTCCCGGACCCTGCCGCCGGACCGATCGTACCATGAGTGTGTTTGCGTCGCTGGTTCCAGACCGGTCTGTTGTGCGGGAGGGCGCCAGTGGCGCTTTAGCCGCGGGACGGGGGTCCATGTGCGGCGGGGCTCCTGCTCTGGCCCGGTTCTCCAGCTCTGAAAGGTAGCGCTACAAATTAAATTGATATAAAAAAAAAACCACAGTGAGGAGGGAGTTTTTCCATAGGTCTGTTATCGATTCATTGGTCATACACGTCTTTAAAAAGCAGGAGCAGATAATGGAGGTTAGTGATGCAGCGTTATGTCTGATGGTCGATTAGGGTCAAATGAACTGGATGACATTCAGAAGCAGCTACTTGGCTAGCTCCGACTGTGATCCAGTGTGTTGGATTCCTCTGATGAAATAGGCTCAGACTTGTCTAGACATGGGAGTTAAATAAAGCTCAATGTCGAGAAAGTTGTTTGCGATAGGAACCCTGTTGAGAGGGACGAGGACCAGGGAATGGCGATACAACAATTGTCCTCTTCCGGGTGATGGAACCAAATAGCATTTGTATTGGCTTACATACTTATAAAACAATTATATTACAATGATAACGGCAACGATCGCAACAACGACATAATGCTCATGTAATAAACGCTTATGAGCGGTTCTCCCTCCTCAGCGCGGTGAATCTGACCTATGAACGGTTCTCCCCACAGCCCAGTGAACCTGACCCATGACCTGTTGTCCCCCCTCAGCCCGGTGAACCTTACCTATGACGTGTTCGACGGGAAGGGCGAGAGCACTCCGCTCGTGTTCCTCCACGGCCTGTTTGGCAGCAAGTCCAACTTCCACTCCATCGCCAAGTCCCTGGTGCAGCGTACCGGCAGGAAGGTAACGCAGGGGGGAGAGCACTGTAGCAGCCCTGTGTGTGGTTAGCTGAGAGCCTGTAGTAATGGATGGGCGTCTCAGCCACCTTGTTTTCCCCCCATCCCAAGTGTTGTAACCATCTTTTGTCCAGTTAGGTGCTGACCATTGATGCCCGTAACCATGGTACCAGCCCACACCATCCGGTGCTGACTTACGAGGCCATGGCCAGCGATCTCAAGCACCTGCTCACCAAGCTACACATTGAGAAGTGTGTTCTGATTGGCCACAGCATGGGAGGGAAGGTAGCCATGACTACGGCGCTGACACAGGTAATGTCCTCAGTATAACAGGAGTTTAGGGCCAAAACATGGGGTATTGAATTGAAGAGTATTACCACTCTGGCCCATTAAAAGTACCACAACACATCGATGAACAGGGGCAGACAGTGTTTAGTCAAGGTCGTTGTTCCTTGTGCTGCTCACCATCACCTTCTCCCTCCGCCTGTTGTCTGGTCCTCCAGCCTGACCTGGTGGAGAGGCTGGTGGTGGTGGACATCAGCCCCGCCCAGACCACCACGCGGACCAACTTCCGCTTCTACATCAACGCCATGCAGGCGGTGACGGTGTCCAGCACGCTGCCCCGCTCCACCGCCAGGAGGATGGCAGAGGACCAGCTCCGCAAGCAAGTCAAGGTCTGACCCAGGGCTGGCCCTCCTGGCCTAGTGGGGTCCCTAGTGGGGTTGCTCCTGTCCTAGTGGGGTCCCTCCTGAACTAGTGGGGTCCCTAGTGGGGTCCCTCCTGACCTAGTGGGGTCCCTAGTGGGGTCCCTAGTGGGGTCCCTCCTGGCCTAGTGGGGTCCCTCCTGGCCTAGTGGGGTCCCTCCTGACCTAGTGGGGTCCCTTGTGTGGGCTAAAGTAGAGACGTCCATGCTTGTGATCCATGGTGGTTCCCAGCCTGACCACCTCAGACCTCTCCTCTCCAGAGCCCCCAGACCCAAATCCTACGCTCTTCCCATTCAGGAACACTATTTGAATCCTACGCTCTTCCCCTTCAGGAACACTCTGTTCGCCAGTTCCTGCTGACCAACCTGGTGGAGACCAACGGCCAGTACTCCTGGAGAGTCAACCTGGCGGCCATTTCGGCGCACCTTGATGACATCATGAGCTTTCCAAGTCTGGACACCACCTACGACGGCCCCACCCTGTTCCTGGGTGGAGCGAGTTCTGCCTACATCAGGTAGGACCCACAGACCTGTCATGGACATAGACGGCTGGATAGGAGGACTGGAGGAATGGCTGATCTGCACTGGTCTGCTGCTGGTTGGTCTTGTTCTGGTTTAGCTGTACTGGTTGGTCTTGTTCTGGTTTAGCTGTACTGGCTGGGGTTGTACTGCTTAGGGTGTACTGGTTGAGATGTACTGGTCTTGTACTGGCGTTGTACAGGTGGAGATGTTCTGGTCTTGTACTGGTTGAGCCGTACTGGTTGAGCCGTACTGGTTGAGCAGTACTGGCTGGTCTTGTACTGGTTGATCTGTACTGGTTGAGATTTACCGGTCTTGTACTGGTTGAGCTGGTACCGGTTGAGCTGAGTCGTACTGTTTGCTATGACTACTTCAGTGTTGAGCAGATGCTTGTGTTATGGATAGGAAGTGATCGCTCAGTGCAGCACCATGACCAGAGGTCTGGAATGATCCGGATCCTGGACCACATATGAAGACGTCACATGATATGAAGTGGTTACATGATAGGAGGTGGTTACAGGTTATGAAGTGGTTAATGTGCCGAACACACTGCTGTTGTCTGACACAAGGCACCAGACGGGGATCATTAATTGGATCATGGCATTAGGCGTCTAATGGATTAGATATCTCTGTTTAGACGTCTGCATAAGTATCAGCACTTTAAGTGGTGTCTGTGGATTCCTCACGTATAAAGTATTAGTATAAAGTATAAAGCTAGTTGTGTTCCACCAGAATCAAGCAGCCAAACAGAACAAATCCCCTGTAATGGAAATGGATTATCTCATAATGTGTGTGGGAATAATAGTATCAGGGACCCTAGTGATTCCTAGATTCATTCTCTAGCCATTGCACCGTCTATCACAGATGGTGCAGCTCCTTTCTTTTGTGACAGTGCTGGTCTTCTTGTCCCCCCTCCCGACCCCCCCTGCAGCTCAGAGGACTATCCAGAGATCCAGCGGTTGTTTCCCTGCGCTGACATCCAGTACATCCCGGACGCAAGCCATTGGATCCACGCGGACAAACCGCTGGACTTCATCAGCTCCATCAGTTCCTTCCTGCAGTCGTAGGGAGGCTGAGCGGGCTCCCTCCTCAGCCTAGTAGCCTCCCAGCCCCCCTGCTGAGGGGGGGGGGGGCCAGAGCAGGGGGGCCCCTGGCTGCAAACTCTCACGGTGCAGATGGTCCCCAGGACCCCAGGACGTCCACCCGTGGTCCTAACAAGACTAATGTTTAAAGTTCCGGACCCAAACCCTTTCTCTAATGCAGTCGGTTTGAGTTCAACATGTGTAGTGCATAGTAGCGTGTTTGTTGATAATGTTTCAGTCTTTTTACTTTTGTGCATTTCTCATCAATGGCTGGCAGATGTAGAATATTGAGTTTGTAGAGTTGGTGTTAGTTGAATTAGTGGACTAGTAGCAAGGCGACATAAAAGTACTTGATGCTATCGGGTCTTAATTGAGGGAAGCTGGAAATAAATCCTTATCCAAAGAATTGGTTTGCACAGGTCCGTGGCGGTGAAGGATGTGTGTGGAAATGTCATTCCTCCCTGCTTCTAGAACATTCTTGATGTAGTTAAACAGGAGGTCCAGTATGATGATAGAGAGGCTCGTCTCCTTTGGAGCAAGTCAAGAATGTGCGTCTTCAAACCAGACTGCAAAAGAATTGTGTACGCTAGTGAAAGTGTTTTGTAACGTGAATCCTTATAGTCGTGCATTACTGGTGTTGTAGAACTCATGTAGTTGTTTACCGCGTCACCTCCTCCATGTCAACCTGGTCCATAGATGAGGTGCTCTCCTGGGTGGCTGGAATAGCTGGCTGCGCTTTGATATAATGCCTACCAGAACAGCTACGTCAAGCTGTGTGCTGAATATTTCAGGTTACAACTGTGTGCGTGTGAGTGTGTGTGTGCGTGTGTGTATGTGTGTTGGGGATAAAGTGCTTGGGATAAAGAAGCCGTATTGTGCAGTCCTGTCTTTTCTTATTTCTATCCCACCTATCAGTGTGGAGATGGTTGTTCCTAAACCATGTACGTGTATCCCCCTTATCTTTGGGGTAAAGGCTGTATCGTCTTCTGTATGCTGCAGTGTTTCATGTTGGGTCATCATAGTGTTGTTAATGGTGTTGTTTTCCTTATTTCAGAAGGGACTTCTTGGTGTTTATCATTTCAAATAGGAATAGTTCAGCTCCTGCCATGTGTCTCTTGTCTTGGGGAGCAGTGTGTTTGACTCTCCTGATCAAACCCTCTGTAGGGCGTCGTAGGTCAGCACCTTCCCCCCCCCCCCCCCCCATGCATGGGGGTCTATTCCTTCAGAGAGCAGGGTGTACAATGGAGGAGCAGACCAGAGGGGGGTCCTGACGGAGCCGTGCAGAGCTTGGGGAGTCCTCTTTAGTCAGCGGGCAGCTGGGCTGCCACTTGGGGCAAATGGATTGAATCTCCAATGTGTTAAAGGTCTAGCGCAATATCGTTTTTTGTACACGATTATAACGGCACTTGCTATTAGATCCAAGCAATCCAGTTAGTTTTTGTTATGACAATTTTCTGAATGACTTGAAATATAGGATTTGTATCTGAATGCAACCAGAAGGGCAAAGGCCCTTTATGACATGAGCAACTTAAACAATGTCAGCTGAATGAGGGTGGTTGAGAATGTCTTCAGAGCTCCAATATAAAAGTATATTAATTCATTTGATTTAGAAACGGACCGACGTGTCTGATGCTGTAGTCTAAGCATGCCTTTCTCCTGGTTCTATGTGGATGTTTGCCTCTCCAGGCTACATGTTTTTTAGCCATTTTGATTTATTTTTTAAATGATATTCCTTATAGACGATGAAATAACATAAAAAATGCAGTATTAAAAAAGAATATGGGATATGTATATGAGTGAATTATTTAGATGCACATTATAAATATATATATTTACAAAATGTATAATGGATATATACAATAAAATCGACCTAACATTGAGTCTGTTAATCACCAGTGTGTTATATAGATATATATTCATATTGATATTTATATAGATATATCCAGAGGTGGAAAGTAACTAATTACATTTACTAAAGTAAATGTATTGAGTTGATATTTTTTGGTATTTTGTATTTTTTCAGTATTTTTTTAAAAACTACTTTTACTTAAGTAAGTTTTGGTTGAAACAATTCTAATTAGTTACATATTAAACCACACAAGTTACTGAGTAAAAAAAATTGCAGGCAAGTATGTCAAGACTCGAGAACGACAAGATCCATGCTGCATTGGCCTCAGAATTTCAGAGTTCATCTAGCAAAAAGCCTACCTTTCAGCCCTCAGTGCAGTCAGACTAGGGTGTAGCCAGTAGGCTGAATGGATAATGGCTGACTGTCTTATTATGTCCAGCTTCAAAATTAGACTTCAGTTAGTTTGAGTCATTTTGTGTAGGCAATTGAACAAATGATTCAGAGATTAGAGGAGTGTTAATATCACAGATGTCAAGCATATACTGGAGTGTCACACTCCTTCAGGGTCAAAGTAGGCTATAGACTAAAATAGAAGGCCTCATTGTATGTTTAGTTGGGTTTGAGAAAAGCTAATTAAGTCACGATAACCAATATATTCAAGATAAGTTTTCAAGAGTTATCTTATGACAGGCTGTAAAAATGATACGACAGGATGTAAAATTGCTCAAAATCATTGTCCAAAGTTAACCCTGATCAGAGATTTTGGGTCCCCCTTGCAGTTGAAAACATTTGATTGGTAAGGCAATAAATATGACCAGTAAAAAAGTAACTAGTAACTAGTACTCTGAGTAGGTTTTGAAAAGGGTTAGTACTTTTGAGTACTTTGTACTTACACTTGAGTCAATTTTAACTACAATACTTTATTTCAGTGATGTTACTGTACTTTAATTTGAGTAGCTTTTTCCACCTTACGCTATATATATATAAATATATATATTGTTATATATATTATATATATGTATCAATATTTTTTTATTTATGTGTATATACTTATATAGATATTTATTTATATATAGATCTGTAGATATACATACTATATGTATTCATATATTTAAAATCAATATTTAAACCAGTTACTCAGTTAAGTCTGAGTTTTAAATTTGATTTGTTTAAAATATGATATGACGATATTTTGAAAAGCTATTTTACTGCTATGTATGAACATGTTTAGCGCTTGGTGAAGGCGAGTCAAACACCTCATGAGCAGTTATGTATCAGCCATGTATATCGGCCAATCAGCAAGATGCAAACGCATCCTAATCTGTTCCAACACGCCAATACACACTCTAAAACGGAGCACTTGATTTATGCTTTATGTGCCACCATTCTTTCACTTTTTAGGTTATGCCATGGTTAAATGCACTTTGGATGAATGCGTCAGCTAAACAAATATAACATAAAACAAATCCTTTGGGGTATTTATGAAGCACCCACTTATTATCAAAGAATAATCATTGCAAGATTAATCATTCATAAAAATGTGTGCGTGTGACTGTCTGTGTTTGTGAATGTCTTCTAAGTATATTCTTGACTGACTGTTTTAGTCAAGCGATACCGTCTGGAAACCAGTAACTGACGCCTGCTGTACATCGTGGCCCGCCGGCTCCTGGTCTCCTTGACGACTGACCTTGCCCCTCCTGAACCTGTTCTTCCAGGCGCGGGACAGCGAGCTGAAGCCATCGGAGGGGGAAGGCGTTGGTGAGGGCAGGAGAAGGAGGGGGGCTCGGATTGGCCACGAACATGTGGCTGGTGGTGGGGGTGGGGGCGGGGGCGGGGGCGGGGGCGGCGGTGGGGGGGTCGGGTCTTGGACCGGAACCCGGTTGGTCCTCCTCAGTAGCCCCCCGCGGCCCTTCTTCTGGGCCTGCTCCGCCTGCTGACTCTGCTGCTGCTGCAGCTGCTGGTTGAGGATGTGCTGGAGGTCCTCCTGGAAGACATGAGGGGGTTAAGACGGCCGCGTCCCCTGGGACCTGCCTGGCTCCTCCTTTTCTTTCAACTCGAGGTCATCCAAGGAGAAGGGCTTATGGAGGCAGTTCCAGTTCCAGATGAATGAATGAATGAATGAAGAGACTATCGGGGTTAAGCGCCACACTCTGTGTGCTACGCCATATTGTTTAGTTATATCAAGTAGAGTCACTCTAAAGACTATGATAGTTATATAAACAGATTCATTCTTAAGACTGTCTAATAGTTATATAGAGTAGAGTCAATCTAAAGACACTATAATAGTTAGGTAGAGTAGAGTCACTCTATAATAGTTATAAAGAGAAAGACCTCTAAAGACCTAGTAAAAGCAGTAGGTCGGTCAGCCACCAGACCCACCACTGGGTCCTAAGAGGGGCCTGGCGGTGTGTGTCCGGGGTCAGACCTACCACTGGGTCCTAAGAGGGGCCTGGCGGTGTGTGTCCGGGGTCAGACCTACCACTGGGTCCTATGAGGGGCCTGGCGGTGTGTGTCCGGGGTCAGACCTACCACTGGGTCCTAAGAGGGGCCTGGTGGTGTGTGACCGGCGTCAGACCTACCTTCCATGCCTCCAGCTCCAGAGAGAGCTCCAGTCGTTTCTGCACGGCTTCCAGAAGCTGGTTATTCAGACACATCATCTCTGACTTACTGCGAAGCAACTCCGCCTCCATTCCTTTCTTCCTGCAGAACAGAACAGGAAGCAGACACCATGACACATTCCCCTGAGACGGCTGCAAACAGCTCCTGAACTTCCTTCTGTATCATGAATCACATTCTCGTGATTTGACCAGATACATCTGTGTGCGTGCGTGCGTGCGTGCGTGCGTGCGTGCGTGCGTGCGTGCGTGCGTGCGCGCGCGTGTGCAGGCACTTTGGAACAATTTTTTTGGGGGGGTGCTGGAAATTGGCAGCGGTGGCGGGTGCAGCACTGTCCAACACGGCAGTAGACTACTGGTCAGAATCACAGGTTAACCCTTGATCCCGGATACTGCGCGATGCAACGTTGCATCTCCTGCCGGGTGCTGCTTGGCGCAGCATTGTTGTTTTATCTAATTTTCATGGCGTGCCTGCAGCATAGCATGCACTGTCATTGGTTCAAATACACATGAGCTGGGTTTTGATTTTTAAAACCACGTGAGTTTTAAAAAAAAATCACATCAATCAAAAAAATTTAAATAAGAAAAAAAAGGCAGTGGTGAAAGGGGGGGGGGGGTGCGGCCGCACCCCCGCACCCCTACTTCTAACGTCCCTGCGTGTGTGTGTGTGTGTGTGTGTGTGTGTGTGTGTGTGTGTGTGTGTGGTGTGTGGGTGTGTGTGTATGTGTGTGTGTGTGTGGGCATGGTGTTTGTGTGGTATGCGTGTGGTGTGTGTTTGTGTGGTATGCGTGTGGTGTGTGTGTGTGTGGTGTGCGTGTGTGTGTGCGTGTATTTGGGTTTGTGTGTGTGTGTGTGTGTGTGTGTGTGTGTGTGTGTGTGTGTGTGTGTGTGTGTGTGTGTGTGTGTGTGTGTGTGTGTGTGTGGTGTGTGTGTGTGTGTGTGTGTGTGTGTGTGTGTGTGTGTGTGTGTGTGTGTGTGTGTGTGTGTGTGTGTGTGTGTGTGTGTGTGTGTGTGTGTGTGTGTGTGTGTGTGTGTGTGTGTGTGTGTGTGTGTGTTATGTGCGTGTGTGTGTGCTTGCCCACTTCTCTATAGCCTCGTCTCTGTCTCTGAGGGCTTGCTCCAGAATGGCCATGTCCTCTGACCTCTTCCCCACTCCAGATGACTGAGAAGAAACACACAAGTGACTTGATAGCATGTATGCGGAGGTGGAGGACAACGTTGACTGATGATGTGTGTCGAGCTCCTCTGGCTGTGTCACTGCGTGAGGAGTGTGCCTGTGAAGGTCTGTTGGTTTAAGAGTGGACAAGTGTCTGTCTGTCTGTCTGTCTGTCTGTCTGTCTGTCTGTCTGTCTGTCTGTCTGTCTGTCTGTCTGTCTGTCTGTCTGTGTCTGTCTTGTCTGTCTGTCTTGTCTGTCTGTCTGTCTGTCTGTCTGTCTGTCTGTCTGTCTGTCTGTCTGTCTGTCTGTCTGTCTGTCTGTCTGTCTGTCTGTCTGTCTGTCTGTCTGTCTGTCTGTCTGTCTGTCTGTCTGTCTGTCTGTCTGTCTGTCTGTCTGTCTGTCTGTCTATTACAGTATTACAGTGGCTTGTATTCTTTGAACAACTTGGACCAAACAGAGCATATTCATTACTGCAGCCCAATATTAAATAGGTTGGGTAATGTAATTGGGCTCTTAACATAATGAGCTATTATGGATAATTTAAGAGGTTATCGTTGTGTATGGTATAAATGTATTCGTTTGAGACCAACTCATAACCATAAAGCCAGCACTAAAGCCACCACTTATGATGATAGTTGATAATCTAGCTAGATGATAATCGTGATGATGATAACAGCAGAGGAGAATGTACAGGAAACTAGGGTTCCTCTTAGCCGAAGATATTCCAGCAAAATATATCCAACGATATACTGTAACAACAATACTTCAGTTTAGAAAGGCTAGCCGAGCCTTAGACGCGCCCCCACCTCGGACATGCCACAATATCAGACACCACCCCGCCTCAGACACTCCCCCATATCAGACACCACCCCGCCTCATACACTCCCCCATATCAGACACCACCCCGCCTCAGACACTCCCCCATATCAGACACACCTGCTTCAGACACTCCATATCAGACACCACCTCTTCAGACACTGCCCCATATCAGACACCTCCCCCCTATACAGACCCATATCAGACACCACCCCGCCTCAGACACTCCCCCATATATCACGCACACCAGCCTCAGACATCGCCATATCAGACACCACCTCCCCGCATCCATATCAGACACCATCCCGTCTCAGACACTCCCCCATATCAGACACCACCCCGCCTCAGACACTCCCCCATATCAGACACCACCCCGCCTCAGACACTCCCCCATATCAGACACCACACCCGCCTCAGACACTCCCCCATATCAGACACCACCCGCATCAGACACTCCCCATACAGACCACCCCTTCAGGACACTCGGCATCCCCATATTCAGACACCACCCCGCCTCAGACACTCCCCCATATCAGACACCACCCCGCCTCAGACACTCCCCCATATCAGACACCACCCCGCCTCAGACACTCCCCCATATCAGACACCACCCCGCCTCAGACACTCCCCCATATCAGACACCACCCCGCCTCAGACACTCCCCCATATCAGACACCACCCTGCCTCAGGGGAGGGCTGGTATCTCCCTGACAAGAAACTGTCTCTCAATCATGTCAACATGGAAAAACCTAAGCTGGGTTCTTATGTTTTGTATTCATTATACCGTCATATCTACTGTTGTTTTTGATCTGTTTATTTGGTTTTCAGGACAGCACATTTACACATTATAAGGGCGCACTGTGTTAAACACAAAGGCAAGAAGATTAGGTCATGTCTAGGTAAAATAACATGATTAAAGAAGGTACTAATACAGTTAGAAACAGGAATCACTAACAAACCATCCGTGCAGAGCAGACAGACAGGAAGGCCTTATAAAGCGGCGGGACTGTACCTGGTTGCCGTGGCTGAGGGCCAGGGAGTGGGCGACGTGCTGCAGCTGGCTGAGCCCAGCGTCCAGCCGGTCGGCGCTGGACGAGGGCTTCACCAGCCTGGCGTCGCTCAGAGGACGCAGCAGCTTCAGGATGGACAGCACCTCCTCCGTCACCTGCCCCCAAACCGGAAGGTTCTTATTGGCATTTCCTCAGAGCATCGAATACAAAGCTCATTTAATTGTCAACACAAACTGTTTGTAACCGTACATAAAAAAAAAAGATAAAACAAAGTGACTCACAAAGACAACTAAATCACTCAGTGATTTTGTGAAGAGCAAATGAAAGCAAATGCTAAACAGTCAATTCTTAAAGTGTAGCTTGAAGACATATCTGGAGTCAAAGCTGGTTGACTCTGAGTAATGTTAAAATCACATCCTATAACTGATCAATTCTACCAAGAAAAAGTAACTGACTTTGTTAAAATCACCATCCACACTCCCAACCGACCCCTCCCTCCCTCCGGCACCTCGAGCTACACTGCCTGGTCAAAGAGCTGCTGCCCCTCCGGCTGGAGTGGGAGCACATTATTACCTCTGGCATGCTTTAAGATTCAGAGAACCAAGCTACAGAGACAAATACTGGATTACATTTTTGACATTTATGCTAAAAAAAAACGGAATTCCCCAAACAGAGTACCACTGCAGGAAACAGCACGTCCTCTCTGCTGCAGTCCGGGGTGATGTCCCATACCCTTGTAAGGGATCACCTCATGCTAATTTGAACCGATGACGGGCAGCTACAGCATGTGATGCTGTGTGCAGGCTGGAGGCTGATATGAAGGGTGTGTTACCCTCTCTCTGTGCTGGCCCCATCCTGGGCCCTCCTCCTGCAGCTTGTCCACCTGAGCCTTCAGCCGGATGCTGCGGCTCCGGGAAAGGGCCACCTCCCGCCGTACCTCCTTCAGCTGGACACACACACACACACACACACACACACACACACACACACACACACACACACACACACACACACACACACACACACACACACACACACACACACACACACACACACACACACACACACACACACACACACACACACACACACACACACACACACACACACACACACACACACACACACACACACACACACACACACACACACACACACACACGCATACATAGACACACACACACACACACACACACACACACACACACACACACACACACACGCTCTCACACACACACACAGGCACGCATGCATAGACACACACACATACAGACACACACGCACATACACACACACACACAACACACACACACACACACACCACACACACATCATAGACACATATAGACACACACACAACAGACACACACACACATACAGACACACCACACACACAACACACACACACAGACAAAGACAAGCACACACAACACACACACACACACACACACACACACACACACACACACACACACAAGTGGCACACAAGCACATTCAAAGTTTAGCATGCTTATATAAATAAATTCCTTGCTGATCTGTATTCACGAGCGAAACCTTGAGAACAAATCCTGTCTTTCGAGCTGAGATCAGCTGCTGCACAACAAACCATAATACAGTTCTCATAATCAGGCCCAACCACTACCCTTTTCAGGTGATGATGTTCAATGGGCTGTTCATAACAAGCTACAGCGCACACAGAGCTGCATGTGAACTGCTCTTGAGAGAATCTTAAGAACCAAAGCTTTCCTGTGTTTGTTCTTTAAAGGGACTGAGCGTGGTTTGCCGTTTAAGTGAAGATACACATTTTACACAACCAACAAACAATACTTTGAGTGTCTGTTTGTCAGCCTACCGTGTCCGAGACGGGCCCCAGCGTCCGGCGTCTGCTCAGCGGCCTCCCGCTACCCCGGATCAGGTCCGGTAGGCTTCGGTCTGCGTAGCTCCCCTTTCCTCCTCCGTCCCCACCCGGGACGTGTGGGTCCGCTCCCCGTCCCGTCTCCCTGGGGGGGGAGGAGGAGCCCTCGGGGAGGTCGGAGCTCCTCTCCGTGGAGGAGGAGGAGCTGGCGTCGGGCTGGCCCTCGGCCGGGTCCTCGGCCGGGTCCTCGATCCCCTCGGAGCTGGTGTCTGTGAGCCTCATGGCGGGGTCAAGACACTGGGTCAGGAGGGACAGGAGGTCCGAGCGGTTCCCTTGGTCTTCGTTCATAGAGGACCCGCCGTCCGAGTCCAAGCTCCCCGTCTCTGAGTCCTCCTCGGTGGGCTCTTCGGACCCGGCCTTAGACTCCTCTGGGTCGGGTCTCCCCTGGTACAGCGTGGGTCGGGCCCCCCCCACCGAGGGGCCCTCCCTGAGGGGGCGGGGGGTCTGTCTGTCCTCCCAGACACTGGGGGGGGCGTGCAGGCGCTGCAGGGGGCTGTAGGGCCTCAGCCTGTCGTTCAGCGCGGAGAAGGGCAGGGAGCCCTCCATGACAGGACAGAACCAGCAACCAGGGCAGAGCAGGACCAACGAGGACCGGGCCGCAGACGCAGTGGAGGGGACGCAGTGGAGTGGACGCAGTGGAGTGGACGCAGTGGAGTGGACGCAGTGGAGTGGACGCAGTGGCGTGGACGCAGTGGAGTGGACGCAGTGGAGTGGACGCAGTGGAGTGGACGCAGTGGAATGGACGCAGTGGCGTGGACGCCGCGAAACGTCCCCAGCTGCTGTCAGGCCCGTGTGTCTGAAACAACTAAGAAGAGGAAGAGAGGAAGACAGAGAATAGAGCGAGGGAGGGAGGGAAACCACCAGAATGTCCACCAACTTGTTTTTCCTGAACGGCGTGCGAGTCTGCAGTCAGACGCGAGTCACAAGGTCATTGGATTCCTCACGATTTATCGCACTCGTATGGCATTCTCTCTTCCTCCTTCTTGTGTAAATGCAGGTAGAGTGGGAGTATGGCGGTAGAGAGGGAGAACGGCCGTGGCACAGTGTTTGTCCCCACACCCCAAGGGGGGGCGGGTCCTGGCCCGTCACCGGTTAACAAAGGTCTGACGAGAGCAGACCTGAGCTATTTTAAACTGTTGTATCTGTCAGCAGGGTTGGTCACAGCAAGTCAGTGTTGGAGACGGATGACGTGATTGAAGAGATCACATGTCCTGCTGAATGCTTCTAATGAATCTCTGTGGGACCTTCACAGAAACACTATGAATGTAGTGAGGGCCACAACCTATGATAAAAAAAACTATTCATTTTACGTTAGAATAGCCCGTTTGTGTAATGGTATTAGTTGACAACATTCTATCCCTAGTAACTAGGTTCCTCAGATAAGGATTGAAGGACAAATTCTTATTTTGACTGAAACTATTGAGCTATTTACTGATCCAAAAACTTGCAAAAAGAATTGGATGTTTAGGCTAAAATGTGCCTATTATTTTATTTGCATTAATATTTTACATTCAAAAATCCTTTTTGTTGTCAAACATAGTGGTTCACATCTCTATCTGTCGCCACTGAAAAAGTGAGCTGAAAGACAACTCGATTGAATGACTCAGGACTTTGAACAGGAAGTTCTTGTTCCCATAGCAACAGATAAGATCCCATTGTAAGAATATCCTAAGTCCTTGTGTTGCTTAGTGTATGTCAACATATATCCTTACAGATTTAGACTGCCCAGGTCAAGTTCAGATATAACCTCATAGATTTTGCTTAGTAATATTTGTAAAATTCAGATTGCATGCAAAGTTATGCAAGGAAAGCGGCATAGAGATATGATTCATATTCATATTTATTCAAATGTATTTCTTTACAAGGTCTTTAACAGGACAAATATGTTTGGAAATATACAATGTCAAGCTTTTTTAATCTCCTGAAGTTCTCCTTGGGAGAAATAGCAGTGAAATGTTATCTTAATCATCACATTTTTCCCTCCGTATGTAATCGACTTCCTACTCTGCCTACTACTACCAACATCAAAATAGAAAATAAGAAATAGGCACATTTCATTTGATGCATTTTATAGTCGAGCTCGATAATCGTTGTGACTACAACTCAGAATTTCCTTTGTTCTTGGCTTGTTTCTGTTCCCCGCTGGCTGCACACCTGAAGCCAAGGTTATCTGAGGCGGAGTCAGGGGTGTTCCCCATCCTGCAGAGAACAGAAACAGAGTGAAGCACACTGAAACATAGTGAAAACATAGTGTTAACATAGTGTTAACATAGTGAAACACAGTGAAATATACTGAAACACATTGAAACACAGTGAAATATACTGAAAACATACTGAAATATGGTGAAACATACTGAAAACATACGAAACAGTGAAAACCTAATGAAAACATAGTGAAACATAGTGGCCATCAGGAAAGATTTGAAAGATTAGTGGTATTTAACCTGTAGTCAACAGGCAATCCTGAATGATTGGCAGTATGTAAACCGTTATCAACAGGTCATCATGAATGATTAGTGGTATTTAAGTATTGAGTATTTATTTTTGCTTGATAGCTCATGGCTAATGAGGTTAGTATAATTCTACTTTACTAGTATATACTATATCATATCAATAAACTTGACTTTTTCTGGTTACAAAATACATAAACTGTGAGAAAGCATGATACCGGAACAGACATTCAGCAATCAGATTAAGAGTTCAATACAATACAATCCCACCAAAGAGCTCTGAATATTGTCGCTGAATCATCTAATTAGAATAAACATCTGGAGAATTAAGGAGCTGCGTCTGACATCACATAAAAACACGACACCAAGCACAACATAGGAACCCACTCACCTGGTAGTGATTCTTGCCTTGTGATTGGCCGAGCCGTCCACAGAGTCGATCCAGGAAGCACCACGCAGGACGTACATTGGCTGAGCTCCGGGAAAGGAAGTGGACGTCCATTCCCAAGTGTTTCCCATCATGTCATATAACCCTGTGTCAGACGGCACGTACACACTGCATCAGAGCATGGATCCAGGGTCCAGCGCAGTGGCTCACTGTTCCACTGCATGAGATGGATTCAGTCCTGACTGCTTCAACGGCGCTACAGCTGGGACACTCCTTTTAACAATAGTGTGGCTCTCTCATGGATGTGTGGATGAAGTACCGTAGTTATTCTGTGGAGGAAAGGCCGTCACAGGGGAGACGCCATGGTAACCGTCCTCTGCAGCGTCTCCGTCAGGAAACTGGCCCTGAAACATTTCAGTTCACTTTGTGACAAAAGGTGAGATGTTTCCTGTAAAATGTTATAGTGACACATGTTAGAGCAGGGGGTGCCAATGATGTGTGTTTTGACTGCAGGCCCACCTGCCAGAGGTTGGTTTTGTTGGACTGGAACTTGTTTCCCCAGGGATATGTCCTTCCTAGAACGTTGGAATATGGTGTCAGGATAGTACTAGCGGTCAGGTGTTAACTCAGGATGCCAACACACGATGACCTGAGCCTGTAGGATGACCCTGTGAGGGGGCAGTGTGTTTATATCTTGTAGGTAACAAAACAGAGCGATAATACTCACTAACAGATATCGGAACATTTATGGAAATCAATATCAAATTCCTGATTCATTGTAAAAATTCTATAATCTCACAATTCAGGAAAATACTTATTTTCAGTGTGGCAGATTAAAGAACCGTAAACATTAAGAGTTTTAAGCGATGTGAAAACGCTTTCCCCTGGACCAACATACCTAGACCTGGACCACAACTAGATCATACCTAGACCTCAACCCTACCTCACCCATAACTAGACCATACCTCCACCCACCCTAGACCTCAACCATAACTAGACCATACCTAGAGCGACCCAGGGCCGTTGGAAGGTCTCTTCTAGCTAAGCCACGTACCTTGCAGCCCCCCACAGGCAGCCCACTCCCACTCCTCCTCCGTGGGCAGCCGTCCGTCTCTCCAGCGGCAGAAGGCCAGCGCGTCGTTCCAGCTCACTTGGACCACCGGGAAGTCCAGACGCTCTTTGATGCCAGACCCTGGTCCTGCGGGCTGGAGTGCGATGAACCACATCAAGGTTTACAATCTGCCCTTGGATTGGGTGCTTTCCCCCCCCAACAACAATATTTGACCTCACCTGTCTCCAAAAAACCCTTTCTATTGGCAACCACCAGGGGGCCGACTGTTGAGGAATTCAGAAAGTCAAGCAGAATTCATCAGTGGCCAAAATGATATCATGTAGGCTTAGGAAGATAGATACCTTTATCGTTTCTGTCACTTTGCTTTTCAGCTCCACGGATACAAAGTCTTGGAAAACAAAACTCCAACCAAACTTCTCAGCTTCTGTTTTGTACTTATGTGCTCGCACGAAGTCTCTGTGATGGTTAAAGACCAATAAATCATGGTTAAATCCTTACTTTTCAGTTATTATTCTAACAAATTACAGGTTTAAAGATCACCTAAAATCCGCATTTGTAACTGGGTATTTGTCGATGTTAAACGGTCCGACTGCGACTACTTTAGTCGGCGCCTCTCCATCTCTGGCGTCTCCTTCATTGGTCCCCATGGTCATCTGTCCTCCTGGAATGTGAACCATCCTCAGGTCGTCTTTCCGAGGACACGATACGGACAGTTAATCACGTGAGTCAAGTTTCAAGAAAATAAAGAATTGTTTCACGTTGCATAGCTTACCTGCCAGTGCAAAGAAAGAAAATGCACATATCCACAAAACAATGTTGACACACATTTTGAAACACTTATACTACTGGGGCATCAAAGTGCATGCCATACGTTCACGATATGGGGTACACCGGCATAAACACCGCTGTTTCATCAACCGATGTTAAAGACGGAACGATTTCAGGGGCGAACCGGAAGCTGGTGCCACGGTAAAATGAGTCCGTGGCATTTTGAGACTGCTTGTAATTTGGATTTAGGCCAGTTTCCATTTTTTTTTTTTCACAACATACGATAGTTATAAAGCTTCCCGAATGCAGTGGAAGCCATCACGACTAGACCACTGGGCTATTACCTCATTTACTTAGACTTCTCTTCCTCAGCACCAAGACCGAAAAATGACCGGCGCGAATTTGAAACAAACGTCCCATAACGGTATTTTCCCCACTAACGTTGAACTCGTGCAATCAAAGAAATATAGCAAGCGTTTCAACTTGTATTATAGCTACATCAATTGAATAGCTTTCCAGCCAATATCTTAAATCGTTCAGACTCAATCTATTTGTTAACAAATTACATAACACAATGAGCTTCAGGAGCAAGGAGCACTTTTAATGAGTAGAAACAAAACTGGATGACCGTTCAGTGCTTAACAATCTCTTAAATAGACAAGTCATTTAAAAGAAATGATGACAAATCCATGAAATGGGAGCTAGCAATTATCTTTGACACAGATAATGGACGAAGGGACATATAATAGTGGGCTGTCCAGACTGCAAGGGTGCATCATCGTGCCACAAGCAGTGAGGCGCTTTGGACCATCCAATTTGCTAGAGGACCATCCATGGGGACATGGGGACAGCGACGTGGTCTATAGGCGGCGCTTAACCCTTCAGAGAAGACATTCCAGCTCTCATGATCTCATCGACCAGCAAGATGTTACTGGCAATCACCGTGCTGGAAAGAGGCAGAAAGGTTGACAACGTTATCAATAAGCACCCCAAGGGGAAGGAGATTTTAGAGGGAAGGAGATTTAGGAGATTGTGAACCCCATTTTCAACTCCAATCAAACTCTCAAGGGACTTCCACAGGTAAACTAAAAAGGTCTTAGTTTAACAGAACTGAGCACAGTGGCACATTCTCACAAGTAAAAACTCAATTTCAGTCCCGTCTTCTCCCCTCAGTGACATGTTATTTCAGTTAGTCAAAAGGTAATTGATATCATGTCTAAGATCATACCAGAAATATTAGCTAATAAATAGAACTTTTGGGGTCATTACCCCTTTAGAATAATGAAAAAGAGTGAGCAAACCATGAATGAAGGAGCTGTTTCTTGACGCTGTAGTTATCCCAAACGCCTGCTTCTGAAGCCACCATTGGTTCACCTGGGAAGAAGGGAAAAGGTCAGTTCACTGAGAGGTGGATGACTAGGCAGCGTCTCGAATTAGATTGGTCATGGACAGTGCCTCACCTGTACTGAGGTCCACTCCCACTAGCTGGCCAGACTCCTTATACTCCGTCTGCAGCTTCACCAGAGTCTCCATGGGGTCGTAGCCAGAGTTCTGGGCCAGAACCTACACAGTCAGGAGCAGAAGAACATGAGACACAGACGAGTCGATAAAGGTAATCAGGAGGCTGTCTGTGAATTCAGAGAGATGGGAGGACAGAATAGATTCAGAGAGATGAGGTCAGAGTGAATTTAGAGAGATGAGGAGGAGGACGCACCTTGGGAATGATGAGGAGAGCGTCGGCGAAGGCCTGCACTCCCAGCTGGGCCCTTCCCTTGACCTTGGGCTTGTGCTTAACCAGGGCGTCGGCCACTGCCACCTCAAACGCCCCTGCCCCGGACACCACGCATCCTGCAGGGGTACACACCAGCGGCTGGTCAGTAACAGGGAAGTCTAATCACCGACCCATTAGCAGAACCGGCCACCCGTCATGCGTCAATATACAAACACAGGCCAACTGTCTAGAGCTTGGGAGGAATGGTGTGGATAGACATGCATCTTTGTGAGTTCGCACACCAGATTTACACAGAAACAGCATCCAACGATTAAATAAGACCTATATTTGATGGTTTAAGCAGGGATGGTAAATCTCTCTAAATCTTCCTCCGCACAAGTTTGTACTGATCCGCTGAATACATTTATGGAGACGAGGACTCTCCCAACGCAGAGGTACAGAGCAGAGTTACTGTAGCACAGAAGTAAGAGACCAGAGGGAGCCACACTAGCGTCCCTGGGTGTTCTCCGTGCAAGACACAGTGTAGCGTTACCAAACCTTTAACTAGTAGGCATTGGGAAAGAAGCATTTTCTCGAGAAGAGAAATTATGTAAACTACGTTTGCTTTATATGCATTATAAGATTATGTTTCTCAACACCCCCATAACATTTGCATGAAGCCAATGAAAAAACTGAGGGATGATGAGGGCGTATTTTGTCCCCGTGAACAAGCAGACGAGTGGAGCCTCGAGGCCGCTGGCAGTCCCGAGCCCTCACCGTCCTCGATGGCGTTCTTGACGGCGCGCAGCCCATCCCTGACGGCATCTTTGATCTGTGTGAGGGTGTGCTTGTTGGGCCCCTTCACCAGCAGGGTCACCGAGCGAGGGTTACCACACTTCTCCACAAACGTGTACTTCTCCTCTCCCTGCAGAGAGATGGGTCATCAGGATTAGAAGCCGATTAGTGCATCAGACAACAAGAAAAAAGCTAGACAATTGAAAACACTAAATGAGCAAACAAAGGGATGGTCAACACTCACCAGTGTTTGTTCGTACACAAGTCCAGCATGGCCCAAGCACTCTGGAGTGAGGTCATCAACGGAATTCATTGCAATGCCACCGCAAGCTAATGTGAGTCTGCAAACAGAGTCAAGCATGTGACACTTTGGTTAATTTCGTCCCTCGTCATGTGCTCTAGAGGTATTCATCTGTCCTTTACCCGTTAATGTGCTACACATTTAAGATAAGGAGACAGCGGAAAGGTAGTCATCCTCCATCTTTAATGTGTAGCACATTTAAGACAAGGAGACAGCTGACCAGGAGGTCCACCTCACCAGTGACTGGCGGTACCAATAGATTTGTTGAGAAGTTAGTCTATACATGAGTCCTTCTCGCCATACCTCTCCATGTTCCTCCTCTTTGCTCTGCGCAGAGCGACAATGCCTTCCTTGGCGAGGGAATCCAGAGAGTATGGATCAATGCCCTACGAAAGGCCAATTGGAAAATAGGGAAAAGATCAACGTCGTTTCAATATTAAGAGCAAAGACAGACAATGAGAGAGCATTAAAGCACCATGACATGAGCTCAACAACAGAGGGCCACACAACCTTGTTGAGTGCTAATTCTTTCCATACATACGATTTATTTTGGTTGCCCCCCCAAAACCAATATAGTTGTACCCTTAATGGGAGGTCTTCCGTCACGTACCATCCATCTGGGTACATTTATTCAAAGTCACTTAAGTCACTTAAAATAAAGTGTTCAGTGTTTTTATCTGTCGACCAGCTATACATCAAAGCTCTGCCGTAACAGAGTGGCACTTGAGATTAAAAGTCCATCCACATTATAAAGGGTTGCACTCCTGGTCCCTGGCCTATAACGATGAACAAATTCCTCTGCATCCAGCTTCTCATTTCATACTGAGAAAACCAAATTCCTGGTCTTCATCCAATAGTCCTTAATACCACTGTGCAGTCTACCTACAGGGTGGCAGCCCCCCATATCACATAGCAGAAACCTCCCAAGCACACCTTCTGGTTGATGACCACAAAGCCCTTCTTGCCATCGGGACAGACGGCTTTCTTGAGCGCGATGATCTTCTGCACGCGCTCCTCGATGAACTTCCTCTCTGCCGACACAAGCTTCTCCCGGTCCTCTGCGCTCTTGTAGAAGAAGCCAGAGTTGACCTCCGTCTTCTCGTACTCCAGGGACAGGTTGCAGGTCAGCACAAAGGCGTCTTCCACCCTCTTCTTCATGTCGGGGTGTCTGGCACCGTGGTCCAGGACCAGCCCTCGGATCAGCCTAGGGAATCAACCACAGGGACGCTCATACAACACTCGCATAACGGATAGCACAACTAGGTAGACATTTTTATAGACAAATGTATAAAACCATTTTTAGACTAGGAGTAGCCACAGCATAATGAAACGAAGGGTAGGCATGCAGCCTCTGCAGACTCACTGAGTGTCGCTGTCGGTCTTGTGCCTCATCTCCATGATCTCCACCATGTAGAGGTCAATGGACTCATTGGGAACAGCGATGGCAAGCACAGCATCGACTACAGCCTACAGACAAGACAGGAGGTGGGGTCCGGGTTAGCAGAATCAAAGGGTCTTCAATAGTACATTTCTGCATACTTCCATGTTACGCTTTATTCAGATAACTTAAATCAACGTAGAAAAAAAAAAATTAATAAACAAACTTGGAAAATGTGTACTGATCTGCTGAATACATTTATGGAGGCGAGGACTCTCCTAATGCAGAGGTGCAGAGCAGAGTTACTGTAGCACAGAAGTAAGACCAGAGAGAGCCACACTAGCGTCCCTGGGTGTTCTCGTGCAAGAAACGGTAGCGGAATCAACCCTTTAGCTCGCCAATAAGGGAGACCCATCAACAATGATGGTACATTTGTATGGTTGTCACACATGTGCAGAAAGACAAGCATATGCATCCATTGATTTCTTCCACTCCAAACAAGAAGTAGACTACAGCATGAGGAGGTTCCTGAGGTCAGTTCCTCTATGCTCACCTCAGTGAGGAGGTCGGCCAGCTCCTTGTGGACCTTGGTTCTGAGGGAGGTGCGCGCTACGCTGATCAGAGTCTCCCTGTCCATCTCTCGCACCACCTTCACCTCCTCCAGGAAGGCCAGGGCCTTGCCCTTGGCCTCCTCGAAGCCCTCGGCGATGATTCTGGGATGGAGGCCCTGGGTAGATGTGGACCGGCAGAAATCAGCACAGACACAGTACTCAAACACTGATTACAGTAAGCATTGATTGGTCTACGACATTCTGATCCTGTATGATACAAGCATTGTGCTGTGAGGTATCTTGGATTATGGTTGATTGTACTGATCGGTCTTCAAGGCATCATTGGTACAATAGAGAGCCTTTCATTTGACTGCAATTTAGGTAATAGAGTATTCAAATGATATTTGCTCAAACAAGAACCCCCAATGCACACACTCACCTCGGATACACGCACACACATTGACACAGGGAGAGGCTTTTATGATTTGCATGAAATCAATCGATTTATTTAATAACTGCGCCATCAACATCAAACTTGTTTCAACATGGGCGTCGGCAGATAGGCCTACATGCGCCAAAAAATTATTCACCACCGGAAGTTGGGAAGGCCCATGCAAGTGAACGGATCGTTCAAACGCATAGAGAAGAGCCGTGTAATAAATAACGATAGTGACATTCATTATTCGATATTCTACATCACTCCGACTATTCGACGGTCGTTGCCCATCCCCAGTAGGTAATCGATTCCCTCTGCATCAACAACAAATGAAGTGTTTAACCAGTGAGCTGTAGTCAGTGTGGGCGCTTGGCCGGCCCCGAGGCCCTACCTCCGACACATAGAGGTCGGCCTGCTTCAGCAGTTCACCGATGATGAGGACATTGGAGGTGGTCCCGTCTCCCGTGATGTCATCCTGCGCCGTGGCAACCTTAGCGATGAGTGTTGCAGTTGGATGCTGAATTTGCTTTGGGAAAAAAAAGAAAAGAAAAAACATCAGAGCAAGACTCGCAATCTTGAGTCGACTTCCAGACATTGAGAAAAAATAGGGATGTCCAATGTTTGGTGGGTTGGTCGATATAACATTTACATTTAGGGCATTTAGCAGACGCTTTTATCCAAAGCGACTTACAATAAGCAGTCAAATACATTTGACTAAACTCATTGGTCGGACAATCGCATTTGAGCCGTTCATTCGGAGAAAGCGATTCTTAAATGCACTGATGCATTTCAATTTGAGTGAGTGTGAGAAAACCGTATGAATCAAAATAATATTCACAGCCCTGTAGTTCCCGTATTAATAATCGTACATTTTAATAGAGTAAGAATTATAGAACGGGTCAAAGCACACCCAGGTTTTCACAACTTTGAAGCCTGCCAACTTAAGGCGGACTGCTTGTCTTAACCAACATCCCTGCAATTCCTTCAGATGGCGGAAATAACATATGGAGGCAAATCTTTAAAAAACGTCTGCCATAAGTAATTTATATTTATTTACTTAAAGATCCCAGGCATGCTACTTTCTGAATGGTTTTATATAGCCGTTAGTGGGTCCCTAATACAGTACTGGCGGGTCAAGGTGGAGGTGTGGCGCTGAGCAGCTTGTGGCCACGGTAAAGTATGCTCGTGTTTACAGTGCATGTATCACAATGGCCAGTCCTGGAGCTCTACATCTAAATAATACCATACATAGACATCTAAATAATATATTATCACGTCCAAAAGCTGTGTGCGCCTCCAGACGATATTATGAATAGACTGCGTCAGGTTCTCTGACGTCTCTGGCTCTTCTACATCATTCTGAAATAGACTGAACCGCGACATGAAAGAGAAAGGGATTGTTGCCCGTGATTTTCTCCGGCCGTAGCCTGGCTGCCGACACCCCGCGGCGGTGGTGCCTCGGCACTGGTCAGCAGGGCTTCGACGGGAGAAAATCTCGGGCAACAACAATCCATTCGCCTCCATGGTTCATGTACTTCAGGGAGTCAAAGCCAAAGTTCCTTCGACCATATTCCTTCTCAACCACGGATGAGATAACCCCCACGACGAGCCTCAATGTGGAAATACCAGAGAACCCGGCGTGTTATGCGCCATAAAACCAACAGCAGAATGGTGTCACACACACCCACCCACCCACACACCCTCTGGTCGGGCAAGGCATAGACAGGGGAGGTAACTTATCCCCTTATGATGACATATGGGGCCAAATAATAAATCACAGCATCTGAGCTTAAATTTTTCAAAGGCAGAGCAGGATACCTAGTGCTCGTTTTAAACCAAACACCATTTCTAGCTACTTGGGGACCATAGGCAGGCTAGGGGAACACATTAATGTTAGAAAACCTCAAAGTCAAATTTTCATGCCATGGGACCTTTAAAGCTAGGTAAACTTTCCTGTTCAACGCTTGATGGCTTGCATGTGAAACTATCAGAATTGGCACATTGGCCTTCATGACAGCAGCCTCCTCTGGGACCCATTGTATCAAACACGGAACAACCTCAAACCTAATTTTGCCACGGGTTGTTTATCCACTACACGACCCTGCGTGGCTCGTCTGTTGTGTGACCCACTTTACTTCATATTGAAGCTCTGCTGTAAACGAGATTGGACCTGAAAACCAACGACTCCCTCTGCACAGCCGTTGCTTGGTATTAAGGCTAGAATGTGGAATAGAACGCACTGTGGCCTATTCAATTTATCTAGAAATAACATGCATTTGTTTTTACAATCGGTTGATCACAGGGTTGGTCGAATTTCAGTCGCCCAAGATTATCTTCGGTTGACTTAAGCCCTAGAAAAATCATGTAATCCTGTGTAATTCAATTGTGTACTAGTCTGTTGAAACATGAGGGAGTGAAAACGTTCCTCAATTCAGAATTACAGAGCGGTTAATGTAGAACAGAAGACGGGGAGGGTCCTCCTAAAATCTGTGCGTTCTCTGTGCAGCACTGAACCTTTAAAATGTGGCTCTTCAATGTATCCGTTTTCTGTAGTACAGCCCGAGTTAAGATCAGGCCAGCAATAAGTAAAAAGTATCACTACCTTATCTGACACATGAGAAACAAGGCAGTATGCCCCTTTCCAACCCATGCAGAAATGACCCACCCCATATACCTGCATGGAAATACGGCCTAGAATCATGCTAAATAGGGGTGTGGTTGCATAGCAATCCAGTTCTAAATAAACTAATAGTAGAATAATAGAACAATGTTAAAGTATTTTGGGCAAAGGCCTCCGTTCATCCAGTACTTACCATCTCGTGTAACAAAACATTTCCATCTTTGGTCAACTTGATGTCGCCTGCGCCGGAGACCAGCCTGCGGTAGGGACAACGCAGGTGTCAATATCATTTCTGTAGCCAGGATATTTAGAATTTTATCAATTAAAGCCAAACGGGTATCATTATAGTTTCAAACTGACTGATCTATTCAGGTACATTTATTTGACGGTATGTTAAGTTGTTCACATTTGACTAATTTGAGGTGTCATTATGTCAGTTATCCAAACGCGGTACTGCCTTTCTTTAATAATCGGTACTATCACAGCATCCTATTTCCGGAGAACTCAACAGATATCAAGGAGCATTCAAACAAGACTAATTAAAACCACCCCAAAATAGGACTAGTCCTAAAATCACTGCTCTCAAGACACTGCCTGCTGACATGCGTATGCTAGACCTAGCTAGTTGAGCTAGCCCTAACTATTCGGTTTGCCGAGCCGTGACACTGCAGCGTGCAGAGCAGGGACCCGCTAGCGACAGGATGCTAATGCCGATACATTAGCTTGGCACCACTCAGGAGCTGCAATTATAGTTTAGGGAATTTTACAAATACAGGAATCGTTCATTTATATCAGAAGGTCCAACACATTTGCAAAGCCACTTCACACGTATTCTCAGTATATACAACATCATCTAGTTAGCAAACGGGGCGCATAGCATAGCAGCACGCGTGCTCAACAAAGGTTCCGCTGTGTGCTGAGAGTAGCGGGGACTCACATCTTCATGGTGCCTTTCGGACCCAGGTTGCTCTTCAGCACGTCCTGGAGCCCGCGGGCCGCGCTGATGTTGACCGCAAGAGCGGCATGGGCGCGGGCCACTTCGGCTTTCGGGTTCAGGGACTTTATGGCCGACATAGTGGAGCGAGAGAGCCAGCGACGGAGTGATGTTTCGCCGGTAGGGAGTCTAGACTGCTTGGCCTAGGCGGCTCGTGGAAAGGGAGCGATCTTCCAGAAGCATCCACCACGTGTTCTTGGTCACGCCCTTAAAGACGCGCCCATGATATGTCTTATTGGTTCAAGCGTGAGTCAATCATATGTTCGTAATCTTTTAAACTCATTAAACGATTACTATTACAAACTGATATGTATTATATGGGAATAATCGTTTCACAATAGTTACCTATACTATAGCAAGTTGAAAGAGAAAAGCGGATTGATCCAGCAGGTGATTAACGTTTTATTATGGTCTGTATAGGAAAACATTAAGATGCTCAGATATGGCCTTGAGTAAGAAGAGTAGTGATGTGGTTGTACACTAAGCCAAATACAAATGATCGGTGCAATGTGCCCAGACCTTGGACTGTATGGACGACATAGGTTCATCAACCACTTTGATCACAGCCGAACTAAATGAGGAAACGTTCATTTATTTTGCATCAAATGTTTTATTTCATATTTACAAATAATCTCTGCCACATGGAGATTAACATCACACATAATTTACAAATAGACTGAGCTGTTAATAGTAACTGTGCCAGCTATGCACATCTATGATCAGATACATTTTCCTTCCTAAAATTCGTTCTGCATTTTGATGCTGACAGATTTCAAAACATTTGCCGGATATCATGTACTGGTGCTCCTCCACTCGAGAGAGCAGAAGCCTCCGTTAGGGTCCTCTCCAGGACTTAAGCTACAACGGCAGTTTCTGATTGGTTCAAACCAGGAAAAGTGGGACCCTGTGTACCTGAGGGTCCGGTCCCAAGCTCCAGGGGTCAGTTTATATCAGGGGTCACCAACCCTTTTGAACCTGAGAGCTACTTCATGGGTACTGAGTGATACAAAGGACACCCAGTTCGATGCACTCTTCTGAAATAACAAATTTGCTCAGTTTTCCTTTACTTATATATATATTAATGACTAATGATACAGATGTGAAGACACTGTTCATGTCAATGATTTCTCACAACAATTATCAACAATGACTTCAAAAAGGGGGGAAAGGGGGGAAAGAGTTGTCCAAGAATGAGTTGTGCCATGTTTAGAAGCACAACAGGTCTGCGGGCGCCTCATATGGTCCCTGGGGCCCTCGGGCAGTTTGTTGGTGACCCCTGGTTTATATGATACCGTCTGGACCGTCTTGCTTTTATTGTTTTAAAACATGACGCTGAATAAAAGACTGAAGTCTGCTCATTCATTACTCCATCAATGATACAATTCTACATTTGGGAGGAAAGACCCCATGGGTTCAATTGCTTGGGCATGTCAACTGGCTGAGCCACTTGCATTTAAAAGGAAAATGATTTTCACAGAGGATTTAATACCCAGCTAGATAGTACAAGACAGAAGATCATACCAGACCAATTACCCACAGCACCCTCATCCTTAAAAGTAAACGCAGAAGTTTGCTTATAGTGCCTTTCAGAGGGAATGGTACTGCATCCACTTCATCATAACTTGGTTTATCAAATCCTGAACGGATAGATATATTCTCATAATGAATGATCACAGCATACCATTAATTAGTCACAGAACATCTGCAATATGTCGTTTCATTAAATCACCATTTTAGGCCAACAGCAGAGGAGAGAACATGTAAGACAGCTAAGACAAAGAAGAGGAACAGGCGATGACGTGTTTTGATTTCCCTGGTCAGTTAACTCCGAGTAGATTAACAGGGGCGACTGGAACTTGGTTGGTCGATGGTTAGTTTGTTCCTGGCCCGGGATGTTACTTCAAGGGTGAACCATTCATAGGAATCATAATTCTGGACTCCATGTGCTGGATGAGAGGAACTGAGGAAGGGGGACAGAAGGCTCTTAGGAACTCGTCTCTGAGACACGACAACCACAACCACTCACTGAGGCTTACCTGTGTAGTAGACCACCTCGTCCCAACCGTCATGCTGCCAGGCTGCGTTCCTAGTGTCCTCTCTCGACTGGAGATCTTTGTAGGCTGAAATAGATGGAGAAATACAGTGAAAGAAAGAACATTTAAAAAGGAATAGGTCACTTGACGGTATCAGTCACGAGTGCTGCACTGTTTTACAACACACGTTCATTAAAATGATACCATGAGGATTAATCAAATCCATGTAGATTAAGAGACATCCCAAAACAATAGTGCCTGGGCTGTGGTTCTCAAGAGAGCCATTGGAACTCGGCTCACCCCATAGGTGGTGGACCATGTAGAGATCTCCAATCTGGGAGAAGAAGCCGCCCACTGCCTCGCTGTTCTGCTGGCGGAACTCTATGGCGCGGGCCCTGTGGACCACAGCGATTAGCGCACAAGAGAAACAACTCCAACACATGAGGTTTAAGGCCCCGTGGACCACAGCGGTTAGCGCACATGCTAAGCATCTCCCACACATGAGGGTCAAGGCCCAGAGATAATGTGAATGCGTCCACTTATTAATAACCCAATTTATTTTCTGTACAATCCAAATCAGCATGTTATCCCTTTATTGCAGTTTCAATGATTCGGTCCATATTGTCATGCTTACAATCACCCTGTTGAATTTTATGAAGTGATTATGGATCATTTTCAGCACAAACCTCATTGTTTTATGAATTAAGTAAATATAATCAATTATATAGCCTGTTTTCAACTCATGCATGGATGGACGAGCAAGGAATACCGTGAATGTGGCTTCTAACATCTGAAAAAGGCAACAGTATCTCAGTGGTATTCCTCAATCGTTTTAAAACAACAAGGATTTATTCTAAAAAAATCCATCAGGTCAACCCCAGTATCAGGAAAGGTGATTTCTTACCAGTAGTTTCCCCACTCGATCATAGTACCTGGCTGAGAAAAAGAGCAGAGACGGAGCGCATTAGGTGGTGTTCACATAAAAATAAACATCTTGCAGGTTTGGATTAGAAGCAAACTGCAACCGAATACAGATATGCTCAATCATAGAACTTCCAACAACTTAAAAATAGCTTGTTATACAATTTCCATTACAGCTCTTAAATAATACCACAGTACAGCATACATCCATAAATCATTGCAACTGAAGCTAAAGAGCAATCGGTCTGATTACAAGGGCTCACTGGAAAACTATGTTTACAGCACCACTGCATTCATCTGAATACTTGTTCTTAAGGAGATGAAGGCACAGCCACAGGAAGCAGCCCAGGTGTTAAGGCCATGCAGGCAGGGTGGGTTTACCCTGAGCTGGTATGAACGCAGCTCGTAGATGTTAGGGCCGGGCCGGGCCACCGGCTCGTTCCAGAAGCTGAACTCCAGGAGCAGCTGGTTCCTGCGAGACAGCAGCATCTTCCCTCTCTCCTTCCTGTAATCCACAAACTCCTGCATCCAGCAGGGCACCGGCGGCCACACACCACAGCACCCAGAGGACATGCGTTCAGATCCAGAGACCCACCCGGAATAGTCACTACAAAACTACCTTTGGAGCGGCGATATCATTTGTACTAATCTTAGCGGGTGGTATTGAATACACAAGTAGTAGGATATGATTAACATTACAGGTTAAAACGATCAGATTCAGAAGATAACCAACCCATGCTGTAATCCATACTTCCGTCACATCAAAATCATGGTGTAATGCACTCCAGAATATAGTTTTTTTCCATCAATCACTGGCACTATCAAACAAAGGCTTAACGTGGACAGTTAACCGTACACACAGTGGAACCATACCTGATTCTGCCGCAGTTTGTTCATGACCTCCGTGAGGGCCGGGTACCCCCCCCGGTATCTCCAAAGGTGGACTAGGATCCAGAGAAGGAATCACAGAGCTCGTTTGTTGTTCTTCCAACAATATTCAGTCATGCTATTCCTATCGGTCAGCTAATAGATCCGCTGAGTGTGTGCTCATGCTGCCTCAAGGTGAACCCTTCTCACCTGCCTGGTCCTGCTCGCCATACCAGGTGTTCCAGGTGCCCACCAGCTCACAGGGGTAGTGGGGGTCAGCATGGACGGAGGGAAGGACGTCCTCGCTGAAGACACACACACACACACACACACACATCCCCAAACAAACACACCAGTTCAGTGAGGAGAGAAATTGCACACAACATCAAGGAAGAAACGAAAAAAGGGTCCCTTCCAAGCCTGCTTCACTTCGTGATTTAATTCTGCAGTTGTCCAAACAGGAACCTTAGCTAACCTCAGCAGTGGTTGTCATTACAACAGTTTTACACAGCTGAACATAACTATGGGGGTCTTACCAAAGCTTGTTGTAAGCATCAAGGCACTCAGGCTTGACATTGTGAACTGCAAAAGAAGGACTTGAGTTACGCAAACGCAGCATGCAGCAGACTCTTCGGACTGTTCTAGAGCAAACGTCTTTTACTAATCCAGTACAATCCTGTGGCATGGAACTAAATACAAACCATGGCCAGACTGTCACATTTCGATGATTAATAGTAACTTATGTTGTGTCTTTTTTTGTCTATCATTGTTTATTGCCCTTCCTGCAATATAGGGACTAGTATCTTAGATTGACACTAGTCAAAACACAATGTGTAGGGTTTGTGCCAACTATCCCAGCCTAGTATTTTTAGCTTTTAAAACTAAAAGTCAGCCAAAACCCACAATTTAGCAAAGGGTAAAGTTTGGAATGGTTAATTCCTTAGTCTGTTGATGATATATGTGATGCCTGGAGGACTTTTGCCAAAACTACATTCGCATAATATCAGCCAAACGGTTCAGTTAAGAAAAAAAGATATGATGCACAAGATGAATGTAATATTTTTTCAGATAAGATGGTTCAGTCGTTCCTGGCTGTACAGAGAGGGTTTAATCATCAGAAGAGCTTGGTGATCGTCTGTAATGTGCCAGACACAGGTAGCACTTATACTAAGTACGGAATGAAGGACTCAAGTAATACGTACACTGAATTTTGTAGAGGTTACTTTCTTCCTTCTTGGCCAGCAGATGAGAGTGAGCGTCTTTTCTGGGATCCACTTTTCTGACAAACAAAGACTTGAACCAGCTGTCTTCACCCGGTCTGTTATTGGAGGCAGAGAGGGTCCTATATTGCAAGGCACCCAAGGGAGAAATAAAAGGAAAACATGCATCTTAACAGCAATGCAGAGTAAAATGTCTCCATCTAAACATTGGCCAAATGTATTTGACATAGGTTTGTTAATTATTAGGGATATTGGGATACATCCAAGAAGAAATGCTCTTCTAAAAGAAATGCTAAATATTTTAAGGATTACTTTAAACTAATCTTTGAAAGATTTACAGATTATTATTGTTCTTCCCCTGTACTGGTACAGAGTATTACCACATTCTTCTTCTGCATAAAACATGAGCCTCACATGTTTGAATCTCTACAGGAGGTTCAAAGTGAACCTCCACTGACAGACGTTCACCATTTAAATTGCTGATATAATGAAGCAGATGAATACCAGAAACAACGGGTTTGATAGTTTAGTAGATTGATAGCGGCCAGTGTTACATCCAGATAGCAACATAGAGTATGCAACGATCTTGAGTATGTCAAATACAATACCGCAAGAGTGAAACATTTCAAAGTGCACAGGGTTGCGCCCACAAAGTAAATATACGATCATTTAGAAGTTGACCTTGAGGTGAATTCAATGAGCGACATCTCAGGTAACTTCTACTTTAATGCGGGGCTGCTAGGTCAACGTGTAGGACACACACGTCGACGAGTTTTAACTTCAGGAGGACTCAACCAGAATAACCTGCAGAAGAGGCTGGTGAGAAGTTCACTATCAACACCTCGCTACTCCTGGAACCATGCTATCGGAGCAACACTGAATAGGGAAATCAATGCAAATGGACACGGATAACCGCTACCAGTCTGGGACACCCAGCAGCATGTTCTCTGAGCAACATATCTAACCTGATGACCATGGAGGCATGTCGGGTTACTGGTTTCACACTCGTCTGTTTCAGGCCGTTGCCCGCACGTTGAAGAGCTCGGGTCGCCATCTTCCTGTGTTGCTGTATTGAGGAAAGCCTCTCATGTTCAGCATCAGCTGACTGCTAATCCTGCCCCCCCGTGGCTCTAGCGTGTTGTTGTGCAGGTCAACTGCATGTCATTACAAAGCCGTTAGGGCTGTTTATTCTTTATAGGCCGGAATACGTATATATATATATAATATATATATATATATATATATATATATATATATATATATATATATATATATATATATATATATATATATATGCATACATATATATGCATACATATATATATATATATGCATACATATATATATATATATATATATATACATATATATATATATATAAGATATAGAGAGAGAGAGAGAGAGAGAGAGGATATATATGATATATATATATATAGTATATATATAGAGATAGCATGAGAGAGATGAGAGAGAAGAGAGAGAGAAGAGAGAGAGAGAGAGAGAAGAGAGAGAGAGAGAGAGAGACCACACACACGAGCGAGAGACATAAAATACATACAGAGTCTAAACAATTAGCATATATATAACAATATATACATATATTATATATATGTACATATAAATACATATACAATTGGTTATATATAATATACATCTATAAAAACATACATACATCTATAAATACATATACATACACAATTATGCATATATATACACACATACATATACATATACGTATATATATGTATATACATAATAATGTATATCCATGTATATAAAAATAATGGTGGCCACACAAAATATTAACACTTCGGGCCTAATTTGGACATTTTCACCTAGGGGAGTACTCACTTTTGGTGTCAGCGGTTTAGACTGCTGTGTGTTGAGTTATTTTGAGGGGACAGTACATTTACACTGTTATACAAGCTGTACACTGATTACTTTACATTGTATAAAAGTGTCTTCTCTTCAGTGTTGTACCATGAATAGATTTAATCAAATATTTACAAAAATGTGAGGGGTGTACTCACTTTTGTGTGATACACATATGCGTGTATCTGTACATCTTGTTTTCTGTTAATATTTTCACTTCCACTTTGCCCCCATCCAGAACCATAGAAGGAAATATCCTATTACTTAATTACTGATCGATGAGGTTCGGATTTAAGAGGACAGATCCATTACAATCAATACGAATAGTTCCCTTCAGGGCTAAACAATAAATAAAAAGCAGCTGTTTTGAACATTTTAATGAATTACACATCATGCTGGACAAACAAACATTATTGGATTAAATAAAAAAATATGAGTGAAATTCAGCTCAAGGTGTTCGTGGCTCCAGGGATGAGGCAGAAGAGTCCACTTCTGGTATTTTATCTGATAATGACATCTTCTTATCCAGGTCGTCTGCTAGGTCAGCAAAAGGCTCCAGAAACTGAGTTCCTTCGACTTTCAGTCCAGTAAATGGGTCAACAACCCTGCCTACTTTATACACAATCTCGACCAGTTCATGTTTCACATGTTTGGACCGTGGTTCCGGTAAGGCCTTGAGAAGAACAACATCTCCCATGGTGCATTGCTGTATTGCATCATGAGCAAAGTAGGTCTTCCTCTTGTTGTAGTACTATGGGGCAAAAGTTATATTTAGTTATATGAAAAACAGTTATATTTACTTTACGATTAACACTACTATATTTAGATTCTACAACCATAATTATTGGTTGCATACACTATAGCACACACTATGAAAATAAACAATAGCACCAACTGGACTCAAACCACTTCAATTTTAAAACATGAGAAACAGAACTGTGTGCTGTGGTCGACTTGAGGAGCTAGGCAGCCAGCACCAGTCTGGTTGTTAAAGTATGAGAAACAGAGCTGTGTGGTTACCTTAAGCAGGTAGGGGTCCAGCACCAGTCTGGTTACTCGGACCTTAGCCGTCTTCAGCATCTTGGTCCCGATCACTCTGCCGATGATCCACTTGGCATGGACTGATGCCTGCTTGGCCGACATTGTGGATATACCTAAAGACCACAGCAGAAAAACAAACAACAACACACTTTAACTTATATTAAACGCTACCAATCCTGCTCTGCAGCGAACGTCAGCCAGCTGATGTCTTTGTACCTTGAGCTATAAACATGAACAATGACGTTGATCAGCAGAGACTAATCTTATTCCATGATTTTGTCAAATGGTCGATTAAATATCATCTCACCTCTCAATACTATGTTAATGTATAAAATACAGAAGGTCACACATCAATACGAATCCTCCATGCTTTTTCTCTTGGCTTATTTTGATGACGTAGCTACGGCTAGGAAACGGGGACACATATTACTACTAAAAGAAAACTCCCAGTTTAATGTTTAAATAACGTAAAATAACGTGTAAACATATAAAATGTCGATATCATCTGATAGACACTACACAATAAATAACTCAACCAAAAAATATAAATGAATAAATATAGCTCGCTGCAACTACCAGTCTCTCCGCCAGAGGTCAGTATTTCACTCAAATAAACTAGGGGCACCAAAAGTGGTCATTCTTGAAGAATATACCCTGCATACCGTTCACATAAGTGCAACGCTTTGTTCTTATTGTTATTCCCATAGGTTGTACAATTCATTTTTTTAAAGCATCTATCGGATACTACTGCAATCTATATTTATCACTTGGCCATTATGCATAGTAGGCCTATAACCTATAATGCATTTGGCCTCAAAGCATGACAATTACAGCAGTAATTCACACTTGTATGGGTGATAGCGGCTGCAGCCATTCAACATGTAAGATACAGCCTTTTACACATAAAAATGGTACGTCAAATGGAGACACATATATACATGATTCTATACATAAACCTCAGCGTTTGAGGGGCGCTGAGTGGGGACTTGGCCGTGGACCAGCAGGAGCGTGGGCCTAATCAGAGCCATGTCATGGTCCGGTGGTTAGGTACGTCTGCCTCCCCCTGGGTTCCCATTTAAGGCAGTGCAATAGGGGGAACTCATGACATAATCACAGCATGGAGCATAGCACCCTTCATTAGACACTCTCATACCGACAAACCCCATGTGGCTGAGCCTTCACTAAACTACACTATCGCTTAATTTATTTTAAATTGTTCAATCAAACAATCTCCATAGCAACGATGGCTCATATTAAATTTGTTCTCAAGGGTATGAGGTTGGACTTTGGTTTGATGCATTGTGGGAGAGACGCACTAGAGTATTTTAATTGTAACGTCTGTGCCTTAACGAGCCTGTGAATACGCTCACAGACCCAAACCACTTGATATATTTACACAATGATAACCAGGGACATATTCTCTGGTGCATGGAGCTGAACTGTTTGTATTGTATTATATGGGTTGCTTACATTAGAGTTATCAGCTCTGAATTCTATTCATGGTTTGGGTGACATAGCCCAGGCAGAGAGATTACACAGCCCTGTTGTGATAACACATATACACTTTTATGATGACATAATGACCACCACAGGGAATTCATTATGGCTGTTCCCAGATTTAAAGGATAATATGCGGTTGGCATACATTCTGTGTTTTGGAACCCTGATGTGTTTTCTTTGTACTATTTGATTGCAGACGTCCTCTGCACCCTATATCTTCCTCTGCATCCTATATCTTCCCCTGCTCCCTATATATTAGCCGTGTAGCCATTATGTCAAATGTCAGTAGAAAAACCAAACAGTGTTTGAAAAGACCATCTGCAATTGAGTTTTTGAAGTAAAAAGACATTATTATTATTACTGTACATTGGAAGTTGAAGTTTACTGTAGCCTAGTTATCATTTACACATCATGAATATAGATTAGAGCTATATTGAACCCAAAATGTACACTAAATGCTCTGTAATTCAAAGCGAGTGGTAGATGAACAAACACCCTTCACTGTGACCAGGTATCTGTTGGGCTTTATTTCTGTGTGGGCAGATTACCCTGTTGGGATACTATGCATGCACTTCCAGTGAACTTGAATGATTGTATAAAACATTAATAAAAGCAGCTGGGCTGGGACCAGTAATCCTGAATAATCCGGAACAGACAACAGAGAAACCACCCTGTCCTGACTTTGTGATCTCTTCTTCAGTTGCCTATTAACTGAACATTACGTTACTGAAATAGATTCTAATGAGTAATATAATGACATCCAGGCTAGTTGCTTTTCGGTCTAGTTGCTTTCAAGCATGCAGTGTTTTCTAGTGGTCATACATTCATTTAGATGTAGTCTACCTTCAAGACGTCAATGGTTCATCATGAAGGATCAGTACGCTTTCAGAATCTCTGTCTTTCACCCAGTAATATCTCTCTCAAACACACACACACACACACACACACACACACACACACACACACACACACACACACACACACACACACACACACACACACACACACACACACACACACACACACACACACACACACACACACACACACACACACACAAGCTAGCCATACACGCACAGCACACACACACACACACACACACACACGCACACACACACACACACATACACACACACACACACACACACACACACACACACACACACACACACACACACACACACACACACACACACACACACACACACACACACACACACACACACACACACACACATACGTGCATATAAACACACACACACAGATGCTGTTAAAGCATCATACACACAGGTGTGAGCGATCAGGTTTTTGGTTAATTGTTAATATAATGTATAATGTAGTTCATCAAGTCAAATGTGCTTGTGTATCTGCTGTTTCACAAACCATTGATGAACAGTTCGGTGCATTAGGACATTGTAACATGAAACCTAACGAGAGCATCCACAAACACAGCCCTGAAGACGTTCATATCAACACTGAAAAAGGCTGTTCAGGTGTTCTTCAGGTTTTACTACTCAGCGGTGACAACGCCACTCTTCCAATTATCTTACGCTGTCCTGCCCTGAAGACCCGTACACACAGGGGGTCTGGACTAGGGGAGGGCTAATAAATCATGTTGGCTTACATCATAAGGAACTTGTCAAGACCCCATGTGGACAGATTTTAAGTCTCTCTCTCTCTCTCTCTCTCTCTCTCTCTCTCTCTCTCTCTCTCTCTCTCTCTCTCTCTCTCTCTCTCTCTCTCTCTCTCTCTCTCTCTCTCTCTCTCTCTCTCTCTCTCTCTCTCTCTCTCTCTCTCTCTCTCTCTCTCTCTCTCTCTCGTTCCCTCTCTCTCTCTCTCTCTCTCTCTCTCTCTTCTCTCTCTCTCTCTCTCTCTCTCTCTCGTGCTAAGATTACTATTTGATGCAACACGTTACATGCTGGCTTTGTCCATATGCAACATTTTTATAAATGATATCAAGAACAAATATTTGCAATTAGTTACATTCCATTTTGGATTAGGGTGAACATTATAAAACATTGTTCAATTCGTTCTTCATAGTGACACCTAATTTAATCCCAACTCTATGTGCTTATATAAAGTAATGGAGAAGGCATGCCTGACCCTCTCCCTCCCCGTCTCTCTCTCTCTCTCTCTCTCTCTCTCTCTCTCTCTCTCTCTCTCTCTCTCTCTCTCTCTCTCTCTCCCTCTCTCCCTCCCTCCCTCCCTCTCTCCCTCCCTCCCTCTCTCTCTCTCTCTCTCTCTCTCATTCTCTCCTCTCTCTCTCTCTCCTCTCTCCTCTCTCTCTCTCTCCATCCCTCTCTCTCTCTCTCTCTCCTCTC
>OLKM01002642.1:12500-18039 GCA_900291075.1 Melanogrammus aeglefinus | reverse complement strand
GGGAGAAAACCAATAACTATTTTTGTATTACGGACGGTGATCATGAATCTCAGTTAGAGTCAAAAAATAAAAGCTGTACTTCCTTCCACATCGTGGTACAGCCCCGCATTGTCTGGACTTTTACAATGTCTGTTGGTATACAGCAATAAACGGACGGGAGAGTAAATTGGTTAGCTTATAGCTCGTAGGGTCAACTACGACGGGTGACAATACCTGCCGGACGACTCATGAACTGAGATAATATGCCACACTCATAACTAATAACTACTACAAAAAATAATGATAAATCATGGTTGCCCTGATTGTTGTAAGAGAAAAATCCTATTGCCATTGGCAACAATGCTGCATCGCTCTGTACTTGGCCTTCAAGCTTGTTTGTGCTTCTTTTGGGGAGAGCTGTGAGGTGTTTTCCATTTTACAGGGAACCTAACACAGAAACAGATACCTCTAGCAAAACACATAATGAAAGAGTGTGATAAAGCACAGACCCAACATCCTGCCCTCAAGTGGTTGTAGGTCAGGTCTGTGAGTTGAAAAGATAGTGAGCCTCCTTCGTTGCTTCCTCCCTCTCTGCTCCCTCCCTCTCTCCTCACTCCCTCTCTCCTCACTCCCTCCCAGCTCACTCTCTCTGGCCTCACTCCCTCTCTCCTCACTCCCTCTCTGCTCACTCTTATCTCCCTATCTGCGCGCTCTTCTCTCCTCACTCTCTCTCTGCTCACTCCCTCTCAGCTCACTCCCTCTCTGCTCACTCTTATCTCCCTCTCTGCGCACTCTTCTCTCCTAACTCTCTCTGCTCACTCCCTCTCAGCTCACTCCCTCTCAGCTCACTCCCTCTTTGCTCACTCTCTCTCTGCCCCCTCCTTTCTCCTCACTCTCTCTCTGCCCCCTTCTCTCTCCTCACTCCCTCTCAGCTCATTCCCTCTTTGCTCACTCCCTCTCTGCTCACTCTCTCTCTGCTCACTCCCTCTCTCCTCACTCTCTCCCTGCTCACTCCCTCTCAGCTCACTCCCTCTCAGCTCACTCCCTCTTTGCTCACTCCCTCTCTGCTCATTCCTCTCTCCTCACTCTCTCTCTGCCCCCTCCTCTCTCCTCACTCTCTCTCTGCTCACTCCTCTCTCCTCACTCCCTCTCTGCTCACTCCCTCTCTGCTCCTCACTCTCTCTGCTCACTCCCTCTCTCCTCACTCTCTCCCTGCTCACTCCCTCTCAGCTCATTCCCTCTTTGCTCACTCCCTTTCTATGTTTCTCCACCGTGGTGAAGAGTTGCATTCCACGCACCTTGTTTGACAGGCCATATGGGTTCAAGTTCCTGGGTCGGATTGACCCCGTCCAAGATGTACTACGGCTCATCAGAGACAGGTGTAGCCAACTCAAGGCAGATGTTCTCACACAGCAATTTATTCACTAATAGCTTATGGATGGTTTTACCATTCGTAACAAATTACACTCCTATAAAAGCTTGTAAATCGTACCAACTTCCCCTTAAATTGATCAGCAGAATACCATGCGTGCCTCTGGTAAGGCCTGTGATGGTGTTGTTCTCATGAGACACTATCGTCTTTAAGTTTATATACATACAATATATACATTTACAAGCAAATCTGTATGGTATTTTGTAAAAATACTCTCTAAATATCTTACAAAGCTATATTTGTATTTCCATACTCTCAATAAAAAATGATGACCACATTTCATCATCGCACCACACACATGCAGGTATTTGAATATTTAAATTCATATGCTTCCAAATCTTTGGTAAATATGGCACATAATAACATGTAACATGTAACTATTACCCCCCCACCCCCACCCCCATACACCACACACACACACACACACACACACACACACACACACACACACACCACACACACACACACACACACACACACACACACACACACACACACACACACACACACACACACACACACACACACACACACACACATATCTCGGCCCCCAAGAATTCCCCATGTTCATAGTTTAAGCATTTACATCACAGTTGTAGTTGCCAAAGTGTCTTAATTCAGTATTTATGTCCTGGCGTCTGGCATGTTTCTATGTATGGTCAGAGAACGAGTGCACTGCAGGTATGCAATGCTGGGCTGATCAGCCTACTGCCAGACTGCTGACTGACAGACCAGCACTGGTCCAATATCCCCCCCTCCTCTCTCATTGTGCTCTCTCAGTTCTCTATCCCCCCCCACCAACCCACATACACACACACGCACACACACACCACCACACTACACACACACACACACACAAACACACCACACACACACACACACACACACCACACACCACACAACACACACACACACACACACACCACACCCACACACAACACACACACGCCCACGCACACACACACACACACACACACACACACACACACACACACACACACACACACACACACACACACACACCACACCACACACACGACACACACACACACACACACACACACACACACACACACACACACACACACACACACACACACACACACACACACACACACACACACACACACACACACACAAACACACACAGAAAACATTCCTCAATCTTTCATGATTAAATTCTCCTTTTGTGTCTCGCCTGTGATTCATGAATTTGGTATGTTGGCTGACAGAACAATCACACACACAGGCATGCGCGCACACACACACACACACACACAAACACACACACACTTACACACAAACACAAAACCCGTGTGCATGCACACAGAGACACACACCCCAGTTGTAATGATTTGTGTACTGTAGATATAGTTTTAATTTGATAGTGTTCAAATGTCAGTCTTTTCTTTTTCTATAAATAGTGTCTGAAAGAGAGATTGCATTTGTTATACCTCTATGGTTGAACAAAGTTGGACTTGAGTGAATCCAAGTCCGAGATTGACTTTGAAAATATCCTTTGTCTTTTTGATGCCTTGTTAAGAAGGATCATAACCTTTACTTTAGACAACCTCCTCCCTGCCAAAAATGTCCGACAGCAACTGGAAACGAAGTCTGTCTGAAGGCCAAACAGAACCTATAAAAACACACTGAAATTTCAGTAATTCATCATTCATTCAATATGCTAACTATTGTTTTATTGTTGCCCGTTCCTCGAAACAAATAACATGTTCTCACAGCGGTCAAGAATAGCGAAAAGAGCGGGCCAATGAAAAGTCAGTGGTATCCTGATGCAGCCCATGCCTGATAGCGATGCAAACCTCCTCTATGTGTGTTACACTCGCACCCGGGTTGACACAAGTCTTGATGTGACTGTGTAGCATCAGCCCCCGCCGGACCTCAGCCCGGACCACCAGCCCATTCTGGGGCGGGACTGTTGACTGACGTGATGATAAGTCTCCGCCACTCAGTGTAGCAGCCAGCCAGCCTCAGCCTGCCACACTAATGGTTCATAAAGAGGGTCTGAGGTATGGGCCCTCTCAAGGTTCCCCCTGGGCTCCTGAGAGTTCCTCTTCAACCGGTTGAGAAATGGATTAGGCTCAAGGGGGGCTGTCACATCCCATTTGAATGGTAACTTGTGAAGCCCTGGGGATTGCTCTGCAACCCTCTGTACCTCAAAAGCCCCCCCTGCCCCCGCCCCCCCCTCATAATGACCGGCGCTCTGGGGTCACAGCCCGCCGTCTCACTGAACTTTGGGTACACAAAGGACCAATGTGCTTTTCATTAAGCACCATTCACTTTTTGAATGATGCAATTGGTCACATGTGGCAATGTAGGGTAGGGTAGTCTTATGTCTTATTTAGCGATGTTATGTAACAGCAGAATGAAAGACAATTGAATATAATGTGGCGTTGTGTAAAGTATGTAAAACAATTTAGGTGTAATGTGCAGGATGTAACACACGTTAACGTGATCATAACAACGTGGGATGGAAAGAGTGGTGGCATGTCAAACGTTAAGGCAAATAACGTTCCAAATGTGTGCGTTATCTTTCGATAGCGGGATGCCTTCTGACTGTTTCAGATTAATGCACTACAAACCCAACATTACCAACAACAGTCATTTAGAACTGTCCAAACATGTTTCATGACAACGCAAAAAATGACATGCCAAAAGTGCTGCTGAAGAATATTACAATTTCAGCCGTGGATAAAGAATCAATGATGTCCTTGAGGAAGTAACTAATATCTAATCATTGCTGATCATGGTGGTAAACCTGAATAAGCCACTGCCGGCCCCACCTCGTCCCCTCCACAGCCCCATGGTTTACTCCTTAGCTAATGGTTTGTCCTACTTAACACAACATAAAGTAGATTACATTAAGAGTAGAGTAATGTAACGTAAGCAGCATAATGGTGCATTACCGTACCAAAGATAATGCAGCATGCAAGGGTAAGAATGGACAAAGGGCGTAGAAGTTCTTCAGCTTTTGCTATCAAATATCACATCATTTACAAGATCCTGCTTCTCACTTTCAAGGCCATCAACAATCTTGCCCCTCAGTATCTTACCGGGCTTCTCCATCTCAAGACACTCACCCTTTCTCTCAGATCGTCTTCCTCCATCCAGCTCACCCTCCCTCCAGCTCGCCTGGTTGCCATGAGGTCAAGAGCATTCAGTCGCTCAGCCCCCCATCTCTGGCACTCTCTGCCTCATGACATCCAACACTCCAGTTCCATTATTACCTTCAAATCTCACTTGAAAACTTATCTATTCACCCAAGGCTACTCCCTTTAAGTCAGTTGCATTCTTGGGACTAAAATGAACACACTGTTTTTTTTCTCTTGTACGCTGTTTGATTATTATGTTGTTGTTATTGTTGTTTTTTGTTGTTTGCTATTACGGGTGTTTGATTTTGTAAGGTGACCTTGAGTCTCAAGAAAGGCTTCCATAAATAAAATGCATTATGTTTATTATTATTACTACGGAACCACATTTGCCACTCTCTAGACATTTTTCTACTACGCTGTGCACGGAGGTGCGTGCATGTGTGTCGTGCATGTGTGTCGGTGTGTGTTCTGTCAGCCTGGCATCAGCACACTACAGCCAGCTAGACACAAAGCTGGTCATCGCTCCATCGGGGAAGTGATCTTTTTATCTGGCTGGCACACTTCCAGCTCTGTCTCTGAGGAGAGGGAGAAGCTTTAGGGGGCTTACCTCTGAGAGATCCCTTTCAAAGAGTACCTCAGTGGGGCCCGAGTGTACCTAAGCCTTGCTAAGCTTCTTGAAATGTTGCTGTTTCTTGCTCGCTCAGTTGTTATCTTCTACATCTTGGAATCTACGCCTAGCTCGTTTAGAATGCCTGCTTGCTCACTTCCACAAACACGGGCCGTAAAAGCATGTTGGGAGAGCACCATCAGCTGACGTAGGGTGTATATATGTGTTTGTATGTGTGTGGTCTTGCTGTTGTCTCACACTTTAATGGTTTAAAGTTCTGTTTTTGTTCAATTTGTTATGTTTTAGATAAGCCTGGTTGTTGTTAAAAATATTCTTTAAAAAAAATTCACACTCCATCTGCCCTTAGATCTGAACCAAATGGAATTGACCAATAATCACCGCACACAACGT
>OLKM01002642.1:5000-7500 GCA_900291075.1 Melanogrammus aeglefinus | reverse complement strand
TGTTTGAGTGGTTCAGAAAGCTGTCATTAATGCTCATCGTCATTTGTTCTTCGTCCTTTTTTACAGTCCAATAGTAACAGTTGAAAGAGCTCCTCCCCCTCGCAATAACCTGAACCTTTTTTCCCAATCAGTGATGACCAAAGCCAGACCACACCAGTCCATTAATGATCTTTCTCTTGTTTGCGCTCTGCATTCACTCCTCTGCACGATGTGGAGGCTATATCAGGTGTTTAATCATCTTTAATTCAGTAATGCACTGAAGACTTAGCTGATGAACACATTTATTTCTGCCTTTTACGACTGTGTTCAACGTGAATTCAATGTAGGCCTACAATGTGTAATTGCAGGACTACATCTATGATTCTTGAGGTCAAGTGTAGCTGTTTTAACAAGGCAATATTCATTTTAATTGTATTAATTAAAATAAATTCTGACCATTGTTAAAAATAAATGTATGTTCAGATGAATGAGGTCTTCTTGGTTACTGCGTATCTGCCTATGAATTACAATGTGGGTCCACTAGGTGTCATCCAAATATTTTATATCGAAAATCCACATGTCACTGATGACATTAATGTCAGCTTCATCCCGAATGAGCAACAAGAGACCCTTCAATGTGCAAGGGGGAGGTTATATGGGTTTATGGTTTCTCATAACAGGTTTAATCCGCTTTTCATATTCAATTACTAACCGAGTGAATGTGGATTTTCTATTTAAAGTATTTCGATGCAGTAGCCTATTAGAGCATTCATGCTTGCGAAACATTATTTCACAATCTTCCCTATTGATTTTAGAAGGTCAATTAATATTGCCTATTGGTAAGCAGCCACATTGAACAACAAATGTAAAGCTAATTCTAAGGAACCATCGTAAAGGCAGAAATATGATCCATATGCTACTTTCTTAGAACTAAACAGAGATAAAATGTGGTGATATAAGTGAAAATAATGTTAAGTCTAGAGTTTATTACTGAATTGAACATGGATTGATCACTGTGAATTCCCAGTGCCAACGCACTATTGCGCTAAAGCTAGTGGAATTTAACGCGCTAAAGGCCCTCCAAAAGGAGGGCCTTTAGCGCGTTAAATACCACTAGCTTTAGCGCAATAGTCTATTTAAGCCGTTTTTCCGTCTTTTAAGCCGTTGTAGACTTGAGGAAAGTCTGCGGAAAATGCAGCGTTTTGAACCACTGAATTTTACGGCATGCTAAAATATCGATGTTAATGAATACATGTCTGCAAAGAGAGCTTGACCCTTTCGCAATTCGTATATATCGTGAAGTTTATCTGTTTTCAAGCCTTGTTATTCCATATCTTCTGTGCTACTCTGTTTACCCTCGATAAAGAAACAACTGCCAGCCATTAGAAGCCCGGTTCTAATGGCTGGCAGGGGAGCCCTCACTGACTAACACCCAGCATACACTGTGTCACCTGGGCTCTTGAACATGAGAGCTCCCTGGGAACAGAGGGACACTGAGCTCTATATGAAGTGTTTGTCCCGTGTCAATGCTAGACTTGGCCGCCAGGTAAGAGGTAAGCCGGCTGGTCTTACCCCACAAAGTGGTGCATGTCCATGCCAAGCCTGCATCACCTGAGGGGTTTAGCATGAGCTACAGCCCTCTTTACATCACAGGCTCTATGCAACTATTTACCTTATGAGCAGTAGCAGCAGTATAGCTTTCATTCCACCATTTCTTTCCTCTGACTGGGGTATTAGGTCACTGCATAAGTATGTGGTTCCATCAAACCCAAGGCAGAATGGCCTAGGTTAAAGCTTTAAAGAACAACAGTACAATAACAGTTTAGGACCAACTATGGTTTTCCAGGTAGCTCTGCACCACTTGGTCTGACTCAGACATGCACACGCCCCTACACATACACACACACGCCGACACGGGCACACATGCATGCACGCACGCACATACACAGGCAAAACAAGACGACAGAGACTAATCTGGATCACTAAAAGTACTTTTTGATAATAAATAATAATAAGTGCAGAATAATGATTCATGCAGGTACAATGCAGTGTTGGTGTGTGTGTGTGTGTGTGTGTGTGTGTGTGTGTGTGTGTGTGTGTGTGTGTGTGTGTGTGTGTGTGTGTGTGTGTGTGTGTGTGTGTGTGTGTGTGTGTGTGTGTGTGTGTGTGTGTGGTGTGGGGGGTGTGTGTGTGGGTGTGTGTGTGTGTGGTGTGTGTGTGTGTGTGTGTGTGTGTGTGTGTGTGTGTGTGTGTGTGTGTGTGTGTGTGTGTGTGTGTGTGTGTGTGTGTGTGTGTGTGTGTGTGTAGGTGTGTGTTGTGTGTGTGTGTGTGTGTGTGTGTGTGTGTGTGTGTGTGTGTGTGTGTGTGTGTGTGTGTGTGTGTGTGTGTGTGTGTGTGTGTGTGTGTGTGTGTGTGTGTGTGTGTGTGTGTGTGTGTGTGTGGGGTGTGTGTGTGTGTGTGTGTGTGTGTGTGTGTGTGTGTGTGTGTGTGTGTAGGGGTATGTGTGTGTGTGTGGGGGGGT
>OLKM01002641.1:26293-58793 GCA_900291075.1 Melanogrammus aeglefinus | reverse complement strand
ACATCATAGCCAAGTCGCCTTCTTATGACTAGCTCTGACAAAGCACATCGGTATCTTCTGTGGTGAACCTTTCATTGCGTGCGCCCTGGCAAAAACCCGCCATTCATAATAGCAATCCGCCATGGAAACATGCGCCGATCGTTCTTAAAGGGGATGCGAGAAAACGCTCTGATTGGTTCATTGCACGTTACGCCCAAACCACACCTACGGGTAATTAGGCTGCTTCAGACCAACCCTTTTGACACTTGCGCCGCGGCGGAAGTGTCATTTATCCGCCTGTAAAATAGCGATAGCGCCGTAGAACCGCCCACAAAGCTACTTGCGCTTTGCGCTTTCCCACTTGCGTTTCAGACCGTTAAAATAGGGCCCAAAGACTGGTACGATGTCACGCCATTCTACACGGGTGACCTCTAGTGGACGACCAAGGGATAGACACAAGACACACAAATTAAACAGCGGGGATGAGGAGCGCATGGGGAACAGCTGGCGTAGTTCAGTTTGGGGGGGAAACTATGGACTGGTCTAGGGGACAATGGTGAGAGGGTCAGCAGTTAGGGAAATGCTGCTATATTAATATTGTCTGGTTCCGAGTAAACTTAATCATTTCAAAGTTAAAACTCATGGCTGTGTGCGAATTGAGTTGGAGGCAGCAGTTAAATCTTGACTATATTTAGCTTTTCATATCCACTCTTTAACATATCGGTAGACCTGACTGACTACCGATATCATTTTTTTTTTATTATCAGACGAATATTCTTTATGCACAGCAAATTATTAGCCATGTTTGTTTTCGAGTTAATTAGGGCAGGTAATTTTTTGTGCTTGTGTGTGTGTGTGTGTGTGTGTGTGTGTGTGTGTGTGTGTGTGTGTGTGTGTGTGTGTGTGTGTGTGTGTGTGTGTGTGTGTGTGTGTGTGTGTGTGTGTGTGTGTGTGTGTGTTGTTTAGAGCAGCGGTGTGTGTTATTAAAACAGCAGTCTGTTATTATATTAAGAAACGGCTGGGTGACGTGATTGACCAATCAGAAACGAGTATCGATCGAAGACACGTTAATATACCACCGGCTTCACCTGAGCCAGCCCCTTGGCGGGCTGCTCTATAAGTAGGCCTACTTCATCAGCAACTTCGACCCCGCTGCTGTCCGTGTTGTAAGCATCTCGATCCCTTCGTTACAATTATGGTGAGGACCGGATTTGCTTTTTTGTTATCAGTCAGATGCGACGGGGTAACAATCCGCACACCGGAACTTTACCACAAAGGCGCAATACCTACCAGCTAGCCGCCCAATGTAGCCGTCGTAGTAGTGCGCTGTCTATCCACTCACCTGCGATGTCTAAGCGACACGTATACGCGTCAGTATGTGTATGCTGGATCCAAAGAACAGCATAGCGAGCCTCCGTCGACCAAGATGTAGGAGCACCAACCTGGTACGCGTGCGGCGTGCCTTTTCCTCACCATTCAGACGCGACCAACTGAGGAGCACCACCTGGACGCGGCGGCGTGCCTTTTCCTCACCATCATGCCCCACGAGGGCGCCGCGCGACTGCTCGTCGTCCTGTGCTCCTGCCTCGTGCTGATGTCACTCCTCGTGAACGGCGTCACGCTATTCGGCCTCGAGCGCTCGCGCGAGCTGGCGTGGCAGCCGCGCTTTAACCTGCTGAAGAACCTGATCCTCAGCGACCTCATCCAGACCGTTCTGCTGGGCCCCCCCCTCATCTTCTCACTGATGCACAGGCGCACCATGGGCTTCAACATGTGGTGCCACCTGCAGTACTTCTTCGGCACCACGACCATCTCGTGCAGCCTGCTCACCATCACGGGCATGGCGCTCGAGCGCTATCTGTACGTGTGCCAGGCGATCCACTACCTGTCGATCCTGACGCTGCTGCGCCTGCGCCTGGCGCTCTTCATGATCTGGGTGGTGTCCGTGGGGCTGGGGGTCACGAGCGTGGCGCTTCTGGGGCTGGGCCACGAGCGTGAGGATGCGACCCGCGGCGTCACCTCGGGTCTCGTGTGCGAGCGCGCGCGCTGAAACGCAGCGGAACGCGCGCGCTGAAACGCCGGAACGCGCGCGCTGAAACGCCGGAACGCGTTCTGGAAAACCAAAACGCGTTCTGGGCACGCGTGCTGGCGTTTCAGAACGCGTTTAATTGAAGTCGAATTGTGGCACACTCGGCTTGCCATAGTATTTCCGCATGTACCGGGACGCGCTCAACGCGGTGGTGCCCTTCAAAGCGGTGAACACGCGCGCGCGCAAGACGGTGCTGTTCTACTGCTGCATGCTACTGTTCCAGCTGCTGCCCGTGCTGCTCAAGGCCACGTCGGACGCGCTGTGGGAGCTCGAGGGCACCGGTGCCGCCATGCTGGAAAGAAACCCTCACACGCCCTCCCTGTCCGCGGTGGTGCTGCACATGTTGCTGGTGGCCATGACCCTCGTCCCGCCCTGCATCAACCCGCTCGTGTACAGCATGCGCAACAAGGAGGTGCAGCAGCTGCTGGCCCGGGTCACATGCTGCTGCTGCAAGAGCGACGGTTCGGGACCGTTCGCAGCCTTCGCTGCTTGTAGGGCAGGGGGGAATCGCGGTGGGGCATCTCGTGCAGAACCTCCTGAACGGGGACCGTGTGGGGAGGGGGGCGGCGGCGGGAGGTCAAAAGCGCGAGGCACTCTGAACGTCCCGTGTGAGTTGGCACTGGAGGCATTTTGCGCGTAGTGAATGGTCGTAGTCATCATCATCGTCATCATCATACTAAGTTTAGAGTTTAGCGTCACACACGAATCCAGGAATTTTTTTTATTGTCAAAAAAAGGAAACGAACGAAACGAAATTCGGAGAGTAGGCCTAATGTTTTCAGAAATTAATCAACGGTCCTTCCCAAGGGGGAGACGATGCAAATATATGCGTGTGAATAAAATCGAACTCAGGAACGTGTTTATATGGGTTTAGATTCTTCAGGTTGTGTTAATCAGGCATTTACTTTGATGCTGAGAAGGACGAGGTTGTGACTACACTGAATGCAGTCCTGGTCATGTAAAAAATATAAATAGAGAATAGCTATAGATTATAGATATAGACAAAGCCATCCTTAGGCCTACTTATGAGTGCCGCCCAAAACTGCCTCTTTTCCGGATAAAATAAGCATTTTTTTTCTAACTTTAATTAAATGGACCTTTAACTCAACAATTGACACCAAAAGCAGAAGAGGAGCGAAAGTTGGTGGAGAATATTGACTCCAGATTTCTCTGTGGGGTTCAGATCCAAGATGGCCGCCTGGGCCACGCCTTCATCTTCAATCTATTACCTGCAGTGTTTTTAATAAAGGACACACGCAATGTTTTCTGAAAACCAGGGAATGAAAAGGGCGCTGTGTTATCATCTATGAATAGGCCCACTATGAAACATATATATTTGACAATGTTAATGAGCTTTCAGAGATGCCAAGGACATAATTAGCAATTATGTCATTCTGATCGCACTGATCTAAATGTGTGTGCTGTATGACGTTATTGAAATGTACGAACATGATATGTTATTAAAAAGTGATTGCTATTTAAAGGATAATTGTCTTTTTATATGCAGCTATTGTTAAGTTAATAGTCTTCGGGCCATTTTTGGCCATTTTTTGTTTTTGCACTGGGCCTACTCTAGAGAGCACTGCTCCTTCATAGTATGACCTCTAATCACATGCTTGGTCTCTTTGGAAAGATGAGAACCTGTATAATTGTATGACATTATCAAAATAACTATCAGGGACTGTCACAGTGCTGGGAAGAATGCAATATTGTTTTTCCTCCCGGCCGGTTAAACGCAACTCCAAAACCAAGCTGATTGTAGTAGCCTGGATAACCCCATATCCCTTGCAAACACTACTGAGCCCTAGCCCTATGATGCTGTGTATAAAAGCAGCTCAACAAAGCATAAAGGATGACGTCTCTGTCTCCTTTTATGTAATGATATGTCCATTCGTTCTGGTCAGGATCCTTTTGGAGACTCCAAAAAAGACCTTTGGCTACCCAAAATGCATACTGTAAACAAAAGTGAACCCAAACATGTAGAAGCATATTCTTGGTCTCAAATGAAAGGTTAACCTCTGGGCTTTCTTGTGAACTATTTAGATAGCATACCAGATGTTCTGATATGTAATGAGACAGGTATAATCACACAAAAATCAATTTTTTAGCTATTCCGCCTATGCAATTTAGACCAAAAAAAGCTCAAACATAGTGTTTTGGCTATTATTTTTACTTAAAAAGTGAAAACTGCAATGGTATAAATACCAAAACTGAAATGGTAGAAATACAAATAAACAAAAATAAGTAAAATTACAATAACAATATGAAAATAAACAAAAATAACTATTTCCATGATTCCCTCCCTCCCCCTCCTTTCTTCTCCGGGCGTTTCGGCATCTTTCCAAATGTTCATAAAACCAAACTCTCAAAAGTAAATAAAAATAAAACCACACACGAGCGCGCAAATCAACCACTTGCTTCACACTCGCACTCTGGGGAAGAGCCTGCTAGTTTACGCACACCCCTTGCGCATTTGTTTTCTCAACCACACGTGAGACGGTGTTTGATATGCTGGATATCGTCAGAAAGGTAATTTCATTGGCTATTAGGACATCTAAGGTCTGTCCCCGACCCTTGCTGTCTGCTGGTGTAGCTGTCAATCAAAGTATACATGCCCCGTTGAGGGTGTGAGGGCTCTATGTCACCGTGAGACCCTGTCGAACACAATGGATTCCATGAATCAGACGACAATAGCGGAATTCAAACCCTAATGGTCGTTTTCTACAAAAAAACATTGCAGCGTTTCGGTTTTCTATTTTTCGGCTGCCTTGTATAAGATGGCTTGTGCATATACAATTAGACTAAAATAATATTGATTTCCGATTTCTGTGGACTCTTATGAACATTCAAGACCCAACATGAAGTATCAACTCATTGCTAAGGATATCCACAACGACGATAATGTTAGAACGCACCAAGGGAGGAGGAGGGTGAGGGGGGCTATTTTGGATATTTTAGGATATCACTAGGATATTTTTGATCTATATTCGCTGAACATATTTATTCCACCGAAAGGTTGAGATTGGATGACATTCCTGAGACTCTAAGCTTTCAAACGATGTATGATGTGACTATATCACTCAACTGAATGATGCCGAAAATTGATGTTGACATGTTGGGGGGAAGGGGTGGTGTAACTAAAACTTGCCCGCCGGCGGGATTTGACGATTAAGTGGTTAAAGAATTTGCACACACACACACACACACACACACACACACACACACACACACACACACACACACACACACACACACACACACACACACACACACACACACACACACACACACACACACACACACACACAAACACACATACACACACACACACCCTGCTTGAGCTGCTGCCCCCGCGACCCGACCCCGGATAAGCGGTTGAAGATGAGATAACACACACACACACTAGCACACGACACCACACACATACACACACACACACACACACACACACACACACACACACACACACACACACACACACACACACACACACACACACACACACACACACACACACACACACACACACACACACACACACACACCAACCCTGAAACCAACACATCCACACAAAGTTTATGAAAATATTGAAAAACGATAGGATTGTCTGATCATTTTCACGTGAATAAAAACAGATTGCTTGAAGCTCTGTTTTTTATTTCCAGGTTTCCATGGGTACAGGCACCCTTGAAGGCACGAAGACATACACACACACACACACACACACACACACACACACACACACACACACACACACACACACACACACACACACACACACACACACACACACACACACACACACACACACACACACACACACACACACACACACACACACACACACACACACACACACACGTACACATATTAAAACTCACACATACACATGTTCACACACACACGTACACATTCACACACACGTACACATATTCACACACGCACGTACACATATCCCCCCACACACACAAACACATACATGGTCACATGGTCGCACACAGACACACATACGTACACACACACACTTATAAGGAGAAGTAGAAGGAGCAAAGAAAAGAATAGCATTAGAGAGAAGTTATAAAAAAACGAACAAAATCAATGAGAGCCATTGTTCCCTGAAATAGGGAACAACATTTACTTATGTATTTATGTGCGGCCATCATTCATAGGCTTAGACATTTATACAGACTGGGCTGACATGGAAATAATTGACACGGCTGTCTGTTATGTTGATCTTCGTTTCCTGCAGCTGCTCTACACCGTGCGCTCTGTCCAGATGTTCTGTTGGTTCCAGCTGATCGACACTGTACTCTCTGGCCAGATGTTCTGTTTCGTTCCAGCTAATCTACACTGTGCTCACTGTCCATATATTTGGTTGGTTACTGTAGCTGCTCTACACTGTCCTCTCCTTCCAGATGTGGTGTTGGTTTCTACAGCTAATCTGCATTGGGCTCTAAAGTTTGCTTGAAGCTTCTCCAATTGTGATCACAGGCATTGTAAATAATTACAAAACAATTTTGTATCGGTTTTAATACCATACTTTCATTGTTTCTCCATGAGACAAAGCTGCTAGTATTCTAGATGACTTTTTTTTCTTTGTTTTGATTTAATGTGTGAAATGTGTGAAGGGAAGGGAACTAACGGATGAAGGGGACCACTGTGTTGTCTTTGAAATGTTGGTGAAAACGGGAAGGAAGCTGACAAAATACAGAAGTACATAACAGCCCTACTCACACGCTTTGTCTCCTTTTTGGCAAAGATTGGTGTTGTCGTCTGAGGGAACTTAGCCAGATACGTGCAGAGTGAGTTTGTTAAACCAAACAGGTTTCTGACGCACAGGAGACGGGACTCGTTACACCCCACTTAAGTGTTTCAAACGTTCCAGATCCACAAGATACAGGTGAGATATCACTTTTTCTCTCTCTGTTCATTTTGATTTAATTTATCATAATTTTATTTAGTAGACGCTTTATCCAAGACTTCTAGCTGAGGCTGGATCTTACACATTCTTCAGAACAACCACACCCACTGTGTCGCAGCTGATTCACAAACCAGTAGCTACTATTTAATAACTATCTATTTAAATGCTTATTATTGAAGTATTATTCAATGAACATTTTACATTGCATTAAGCACCGGTGAGTCCCTCTATAGCTGTCGCTTTGGTTGTGTTGACGACGAAGAGAAAAGCCCAGCTTTACCTTTCAACAGGACATCAGGACATCCTACCACACTAACACGAAACAAAGCCTGCAATGGAGGCAACTGGCCAGCGAAGAGCCATTTTGGAGCAAACCTTGCCAGCTTTGATCCAGTTGTTCTGGGTTAACAGGTTGGGATAACATGTACCACCCCGTTGGGAGTAAAACACGCCCTGAAACCAATTGGCATTGCCTTAAAACACTAAACACAAGGAAATCTCAAACCAGAAGTCGGCTAATAGATTTCGAACTGGCGTGTCTGCTGTATACCTGAGGGCACCTTAACCCTAAACCTCCTGCTCCTTAACTCATCGGAAGTGGCTCTGGATGAAGGCGTCAGCTAAATGACTAAATTGTGAATCATTACTAGTGACGCTTAACTAATATATACTTATGCCAACACAGCGTCGATGGATTGCAGTGTGCTCCAGATGCATCCCTCATGCCCAGGGGGGATGAAGGGTGAACCACAGGGGTGCAACCCCAGATGTTCTGACCACACTCTGGTGTTCCTGTTTGAGTTCCGACCGTCGCCAGGCACCCCTCCAGCCGCCGACCTCGACCACACCGCAGGGACTCAGTCCAGTCCAGTGGTTGGGCCGTCCGGCCCGGAGTTTGTGGAAGTCACAGTCCCTGCCCAGTGTAGCATTCAGCAGCTGAGGCTCAGACTCTGTTTGAAGGTAGGAAATGGAAGGGTGTTCAGGGAGGGTGTTCACAATTTATTGATATGGGTCGTGGGCTGGAGGTGGCGGTGATCGGAGAGGTGGTGACGTGGGAGGGGGTTATAATGGAGGTGGTGGGATGGTGGAAGTTGGGGTAGAGCTGAGGTGGAGTTTATGACGATGATGGTGGTGATTCAGAGGATTATGAAACAGAAGATGTTATGGGGAGGGGTTGGAGATTTGACAGTGGGGAGGTGCTAGTGGGGTGGAGGTAGTGGGGAAGTAGTGATGATGGCGTTTGGGTGTAGATGACAATGGGCATGAAGTAGTTAATGATGATGTATGCACATCATGTTCATACATCAACAAACATGTACGTATATCATACGTACCTCATGACAGAGGTTAAGGGGCCGAATCCGTCACCAAGGGGGGATGACGGTTTCGGATGGTAATGATGTATGTGGTGATATTGATGGTATAGCTGTAAGGGGGGGCGATGATGCTACCTACTAATTACCTTGGATTAATTTCTGTCTGCAGGTGCAAGAGCAGAGCTGCCACCCTAACCTCCTGGGCCTCCTGGACCCCGAGCAGTACCTCCTGCTGTACGCCCGTGAGCAGGAGTGGTACGAGATGTACGACGACTGCCAGGTTCTCCGGACCCTGGACATCCCCTGGAGCCGCCACGCTGACGGGAGCCTGGCGGCGAGGATCGTGGCGACGCCCGTGGCGGCGGCCGACGATGGCGAATGGCAGCGGCAGCAGGCCCTCCTGGCCACCCTGATTGGCCACGACCTGGACCGGGAGGCGACCAATCGGCTCGGAGAGCTCATGGTCACCCGGAGGAAGCTGGCGTCTCCACGGCGACAAGAGCTGAAGTTGCGCGACAACGTGGTTTATGCCACAGAGCCCTGGACCACGACCGTCCCGCTTCCCAGAGACCTGCAGCCCCACGGGGACAGGAGCCTGAAGGTCACGTTGCACTACCTGCAGAAGCTCAGCTTCAGCATGGAGGTGAATCCCTCCATCACACCCCAGCTTCTCTCTGGAGCTTTGTAATGAGGTGACGACCGACCAGGGCTTGGAGTGTTGGGCTTCAGACAGCCTGGTTCTAAAGGTGACCGGCCGGGAGGAGTTCTTATCAGGAGACTTCCGACTCCTGGATTTCCTTTGGGTCAGGAAGTGCCTGAAGAGCAGCCAAGACCTGCACCTGTCGGTCCTCTCCGTGGCCCAGCTCCCGCTGGAGGCTGTGCAGCTGGCTGACTGGCCCCTGGTGGACAGCTTCACGGGCCAGTCCAGCTCCCACGACGACCTCCGCCTGGAGGGAAAGGACTTGGACGACATATTCATGATCTCCTTGTGGGACTGCGACAGGAAGTTCAGGTTCAAACTCACTGGCATTGACATCCCAAAGCTTCCGGCTAAAGCCCCTCCGTCTGTCTACGTAGAGGCCTCCATCATTTATGGCAACAAGGTCCTCCTGTCCGTTGCCTCGACGACAAAGTCCTTTGCAGACGAAGTGCTGTGGAACGAGTGGTTGGAGTTCAGTGTCCTGCTCAGTGATCTGCCTCGAGGTGCTAAGCTGGGGCTGACCGTGAATGCCTGTAGTAACGAAACCGCCTCAGACCACCCGCAGAAGGGCAAGGGCGGGACGCTGTTCTTCGTCAACCTCCTCCTCATCGACCACAGGTCTGTCACCTCTCTCTGGGATAACTATACAAAGTCCGCTCCTTATTAACTGCATTGTAAAGGATGAAGCAGACGTGTGTTCTTCTACAAGGAATATTAAGGCACAACCTGAAACTCACGAATCAACATCTCAGTCAGTTTGTTCCTCCTTGTGGCTCTAGCTTATGTTGGGTTATTGGTGCAGGGAGTTAAGTCCCAACTCCCCTGTGTGAAATATAGTTTTATTTGTATCCGTCGATTTGTAGCTCATCGTAGTTTGACTGTTGCTCTTATTGTCAGGATTCCAATGTGATCTCTGCTCCCAGGTCACTCCTGAGCCAGGGACCATACACCCTCCACATGTGGCCCTGCCTCGGCCAGGAGGGGGAGGTGGTCACCTACCAGGCGGACCGCCTCTCCTCCGCCACCAACCCGGACGTCACCCACTCCATGGCCATCAGCCTGCTGCTGGACCGCTACAGCTTCCCCGTGGTGCTCCCCAACGGTGCCACATCCCCTGAGTCTCGCTGGCCCCCGGCTGAAGCCAGACCACCCCCAACATCCCCTATGTGTGGGACAGTATCCCCTGTATTCAGGCCTGGGTCTGCTGGTCTGGAGAGGGTCCAGACCTCTGAAGAAATCCCTCCCTCTGGATCCGTGTCTTTGGAATCCAGCACAGGAGAACCAACGATTTCCGGGGACTTTCCGGACAATTTTCTTCCTCGGCTGCCGGTCTCTCCCGAGACCCCACCAGTCGCTGAAGAGATTAATAGGACGTCCTATCTCCATAGGTCTACCGCCTCTCTTTCCTCTTCCTGTCCATCCTCAACCTCTGACGCTGCCTCACGCATAACTACTACGACTGCTCCTGGTTGTACTATTTATACTGCTCCAGTTTCAACTAGTTCTACTGCTCCTGGTTCTACTAGTTCCCCTGCTGCTTCCAAACATTCGGACAGAATTCCCCAGAGCCCCACAGCGGATTTGCCAGGTGTCGCCGCTAACGCCCCGACTGCTTCGATTGGTTCAGACAAAGCCCACCTCAAGAGGTTCTGGAAGGAGCAGAGTGTTCGCTATACATCCAACCTGCCGACCTTTCTGCGCAGCGTCGATTGGCTGAAGAGGAACGCGGTGGAGGATGTTCATTGGCTGCTGGAGCACTTGGAACCCGAGGAGCTGGACCTATCGGTGGCTCTGGAGCTGCTGAGCTTTGACTCCATCGACGAGAGCGTGAGACGGCTCGTTGTGCAGAGGTTGGAGAGCCTGTCCAATGATGAAGTACTCAAGTATCTGCTGCAGCTAGTGCAAGTATGTATTTAACTACCAAGGGGTGGAAGGACCGTCTAGTGGTGGGGAGGCTGCAACAATGTTCACAGCCAACCGATAAGCATCTTGGAGCAAGATGAGTTGAGCTTTGCCTGCTAGTAACCTCTATCTGCTCAGAATAAACAGTAGTCATAATGTCATGTTACACTTAATAACTGAAAGATCACCATTACTTCTTGAGATAACTATAAAGAGGTTTTATTTGTGTCAAAGGGCCGCTTATTTTACCATCAGGTATGATCTTGATAAGAGTGTCCACCCAGATCTATGAATCTGCCTAGGTGTTGATGCAGTCCCCTAGCTAGGTGGGTAGGCTGATCCATCGTCTGATCCGTTTTGCAATGGTTTGTGACGGCTAATAAACATCACACATGGTGGTAAAACAACAGCCCTTTATTAGCTCTTAACGTAAGGTTCTCCTACAGACCCTGAAGGTGGAACCGTACCACGACAGTTTCCTGGCCTGCTTCCTTCTCCAGAGAGCCCTCCGGGTGAGTACTGGAGGTTCTAGTACCGCATGGTTGTACCTGTACAGAAAGGTTCATGACACTTCATGAGGGCAAAACAGAACGGTTTTCGATTGGGATCACTTGTCGCTGAAGAGCATCGCCTCCTTTCCCTCACCACAGAGCAAGAGGATCGGACACTACTTCTTCTGGTACATGCGCAGCGAGGTGGCTGCCTGCCCCTACTTCCGCCAGCGGATGGCACTGGTGCTAGAAGCCTACCTGCTGGGCTGTGGACAGGCCATGCTGGACAGCTTCTCCCTGCAGGTGCAGGCAGCCCAGGCCTTGCAGCAGGTGGCCCTCCAGGTCAAGGAGATGTTTCCCGACAAGACAGACCTGCCTCCCACCGGTAGGCCGGCCCTCGGCCCGTGTTGAACTATGGACCGGACCAGGTATGTTATCATCTGTGTTGTTAATCCTCTTCATCCGGTCCGTGTTCAGCTGCTTTGCAGGTCCAGGGGCTCCTGGAGAGGAGCGACCTGCCCAAGGAGTTCCTCGTGCCCTTTGACCCCCGGGTCAAAGCAGGAGCCATCCTGGTAATGTGTGGTGACATTCGATGTCTTTCAATCAGTCTTTTGTGCATAAATTTAACATTTATATCTCCTCCCCCCCTGCACCCCCCAGCTCTGAAACTCAATATGTATCTCACCTCCCCTCTCCTCTCCTCCCCCAACTCCCCTCCCCTCACCTCCCCAGCTGAAGAGCTGCAAGGTGATGGCGTCCAAGAAGAAGCCCCTGTGGCTGGAGTTCCAGCCCATGCCGTCCCCCTCCCCCAACCCCCCGCTGGGCATCCTCTTCAAGGAGGGAGACGACCTCCGCCAGGACATGCTGGTCCTCCAGGTCTCGTCTCTTCGGATAACAAACAAATCAGAAACCTGTATCAACAGCCCTGACGCCGATGGCCTCCCCAACGAACCACTCGATACTAGATACTAGATATACTACCTTGGCTCAGTGTGTCCGTGAGCTACATGTGTAATGAGACCTTGGTGTGTTTCTGGCTGCTGACGGCCCAGACGCTGGTGGTGATGGACTCCATCTGGCAGGAGAAGTCCCTGGACCTGAACCTTGTGCCGTACGGCTGCATCGCCACCGGCCACAACATAGGTACCCACAATGCCATTCCCTCACACACTCGTTCCGGTTGGTGTCCGATGCTAGGGGGTTGTTTTCTGCTAATAATGTAGAGCTCTTTCACTCCATCAGCGCTGAAAGGTTCAGCCCTGCGCTGACTTGGACGAGGTGTGCCCGTTTGGTTCATAGCAAGTGGTTGGTCCAGACTAATTTATTTGGGCAGGCCCAGGAATGGTAACGGTGATGTGCGTTGCAGGGATGATCGAGATCGTGAGGAAGGCAGTCACAATCGCGGCCGTGCAGCGCAGCGAGGGCGGCACGCACGGTGCATTCAAGAACGACGCCATCTTCAACTGGCTCCGCAGCAAATGTCCGCTCCAGGAGATCGTAAGAGAGCGAATACACTTTGGTTCATCCGTTTGAGATAAGACATAATGTGACCTGTTCTCACAACTCAAAGAACCTTTCTCTGTGGAAGGTTTGGATGGTTTTCAATTCAGCAACGGAAAGGTTTGAGATGTGTTGGTTTTAGACTGAAACTCAAACATCGTTCATATAACATTGGCACACACACACACACACACACACACACACACACACACACACACACACACACACACACACACACACACACACACACACACACACACACACACACACACACACACACACACACAGACACAGGCAATTAACACTGAACACCTCCATCTGCTCCAGCACTTCAGGGCCATGGACATGTTTGTGACGTCGTGTGCTGGTTACTGCGTGGCGACCTACGTCCTGGGGATAGGAGACCGCCACAACGACAACATCATGATCACCAACCAGGGTACAGATCTCAGGGTAGAGGGTAGAGATCCCAGGGTAAGGAGTAGAGCCCCCAGGGTGGGGACCCCAGTGTGGAGACCCCAGGGTAGAGGGTAGAGACCCCAGGGAAGAGGGTAGTGACCCCAGGGTAAGGAGTAGAGCCCCCAGGGTGGAGACCCCAGGGTAGCGGGTAGAGACCCAAGGGTAGAGGGTAGAGACCCCAGGGTGGAGACCCCAGGGAAGAGGGTAGAGACCCCAGGGTGGAGACCCCAAGGTGGAGACCCCAGGGTGGAGACCCCAGGGCAGAGGGTAGAGGGTAGCGACCTCAGGGTAAAGGGTAACAGCCAATATTGGGACTGTTGTACTTTTGTATACTTGTGTATAAATGTATGTTTGTGTGTGTGTGTGTGTGTGTGTGTGTGTGTGTGTGTGTGTGTGTGTGTGTGTGTGTGTGTGTGTGTGTGTGTGTGTGTGTGTGTGTGTGTGTGTGTGTGTGTGTAGGTGTGTATGTGTGTGTGTGTGTGTGTGCATGCGTGTGTGTGTATCAATATTTACACACACAATATCAATATGTAAAGACACGCAACAATAAGGCATGATTAAAGAAAAAATAAACAAACAAAACCGTATTTGCAACACATAACGCACAATCATTCCCTGGTTAAAACATTTTCCGGTTTCCTAGGTAACCTGTTCCACATCGACTTCGGTCACATCCTGGGCAACAGGAAGTCCTTCCTGGGCGTGAGGAGGGAGCGGGTCCCCTTCGTCCTCACACCGGACTTCCTGTATGTCATTGGCGGGGTGAAAGGTCGTGACAGCCTCTGCATCCAGCGGTTCAAGGTGAGACCGCGCCCCCTGACCACCGTGACGATGTCTGCTCTTTGGGATAGTTAGCTATGTGTACATTATGTTGCTCATGCATGCACATTCTATCAATTTACGCACATCTCTGATTAACATCCTTGGCCTCTGTGGCCGCGGAGCCAGGAGGGGAAATTAACTCGGCCCGTCACTTCGGTTTGAAAAGGAAATTGTAAAACACACATAATGTGACTAATAATTATAGCCAATTATATTATTATACAATTATATTATCATCATCATAATCATTATCATTGTTAAACTCAAGGCCAATGGATTCTGGTTGCTGGGGTAGCAGCCAAGTTTCACAGAAGGTATTCTAAGGAATTAGCGATAAGATTTGAGGAGACATGCATGCATTATCAAGGCTATTTCAGTGAGAGAATACATGGTCAAAGCATTAGCGTTAGGCTGTCAGCCTGTGTGTGTGTGTGCGTGTGCATTAATACCAGCGCATTTGCAGCGTGTGCCTCAGCGCTTAGCTTCCCCCACTCGGTAAGCTATTATTTTGCTTTTGCATATTCTTTACATACAATGCATATAATTGTCTATTATGTGTATATATATATACTGTAGATACTGTATGTATGTGTGCATGCTATATATACAGCATATATAGCATATTGATATGGCTTGTTTAATATATATAGTATCTATGTATCTATCTCTGTATTTTATGTATGTATATATGTGTGTGTGCATATATATATGTGTGTGTGTAGTGTATGTATGTGCATATATACGTGTATATATTTATCTACAGTGTATATACTGTATGTGCATATGCATGTATACAAATATGTATATATGCATATGTCTATATATATGTATCTATATATATGTATATAGGTAAGTGCAGCCTATCTTGTGTATTCTGGGCTACTCTTGGCTCGGCTACTCTTGACTGGCAGCCCTGCTTTGTTTGCTACAGGACATCTGTACGGAGGCCTACCTGTCTCTGCACTCCCAGTCCCGCCTGCTGGTCACGCTCTTCTCCCTGATGCTGCTGACGGGCATCCCCGAGCTCAGCGCCGCTGAGGACATGCGCTACCTCCGGGAGGCGCTGCAGCAGGAGCGCAGCGAGGAGCACGCACGCGACCACTTCCTGCAGCAGATCGCCACCTGTGAGAACCTGGGCTGGACTGTGCAGGCCAACTGGTGGATCCATATGCTGGTCGGCATCAAGTAGAGAGCATCTAGTAGCCCAACTAAACATCTAGTAGCCCAACTAGACATCTAGTAGCCCAACTAAACATCTAGTAGCCCAACTGGAAATCTAGTAGCCCAATTAAACATCTTGTAGCCCAACTGGACATCTAGTAGCCCATGTTGACATCTAGTTGCCAAACTAAGCATCTAGTAGCCCATATAGATATCTAGTAGCTCATCTAAGCATCTAGTAGCCCAACTAGACATCTAGTAGCCCAACTAAACATCTAGTAGCCCAACTAGACATCTAGTAGCCCACGTTGACATCTAGTAGCCCAACTTAATACCTAGTAGCCCGTGTTAACATCTAGTAGCCCAAATAGACAGCTAGTAGCCCTTGTTGACATCTTGTAGTCCATCTCAGCATTTAGTAGCCCAACTAGACATCTAGTAGCCCAACTAGCCCAACTAGACATCTAGTAGCCCAATTAGATACATAGTAGCCCATCTAAGCATCTAGTAGCCAATGTTGATATCTAGTAGCCCAACATTTTGTAGCCCAGTTAGTCCAACTAGACATCTACTAGCCCAACTAGACATCTAGTAGCCCAACTTGACATCTAGCAGCCCAAATATATATCTAAAATCCCATCTTGACAGTTGTCCATTCAGACCTCTAGTGGACCATCGAAGAGATCTATCAGCCAATCAACTACCAAACTGTCTTTCCTTGTACATGTGAAATCTATGTTAGAGTAGAAATGTGTTAATAATGTATAATCTTAAACTTTTTAAATGCCTGACAATAGTGAGTGTCTTTATATAGCCTGCAATGCTCCAGATCCTTGTTTAGTTCACGCCTGTTGACTGAAGTCTACCCTTCAGTTTGAAGAAGAGCCAAACCTTCACACCACTTGTGACGCTCTCTCTCTTTGTCTCTCGCTCTCTTTCTTTCTCTCGCTCTCTTTCTCTCTTTTTCCCTCTCTCTCTCTCTCTCTCTCTCTCTCTCTCTCTCTCTCTCTCTCTCTCTCTCTCTCTCTCTCTCTCTCTCTCTCTCTCTCTCTCTCTCTCTCTCTCTCTCTCTCTCTCTCTCTCTCTCTCTCTCTCTCTCTCTCTCTCTCTCTCTCTCTCGCTTTATCTCTCTCACTCTTTCTTTCTCTCACGCCCTTACGCCCTTTCTCTCTCTAATGAACGGCCCTGAGGAACATGGCTATGGAGACGGAGGAATTCCTAATTTCTGCTAAGAGCTGAATGCTTTATCATAACGTATTCAAAAGTAGGCAGTGTTCTCCCCTACCGACAGCATATGACGCACAAGTTAGCTTTGAATTGCTAGCATCTGGACTGAGTCTGTAGGAAACAGAAGCCGTTTCTCAATTTGCATTCTTTTCTGTACTTGTGTACTTGTGCATTCTTGTGAAACGTCATCAGTCGACTCACGGCCCAAGTACTGTTCCAGTACAAAGTACGCATCATCGATTTCATCGAGGATGCATCGGAGGTGACTTGTATGGACTTAAATATCCCAGGATGCATTTCGCATACCTATGTTTTAATATATCAGTGTGTAAGCTATAATAATTGGCTATATAGGAACATTTAAAAAATGTAACAAAAATGGAGGCCTATTCATTTGAAATATTTACATACTATTATTTTAAAATGAAAGAGGCTGGGGTTTTGTTTTATATTATTTGTTTAAATTGTATAAGACCCTGATAGAGGAAACCCATCGCAACGGCAACAGAAAACCCGGTCGGATCCGTCCGATCGTTTGTGTGTGTGTGTGTGTTTCTATTCTTACTCGTTCGTAATTCTTTCATCAATAGCCTACTCTCCAACAATATAATGATAGGCTACATAGGAACATTGAGAAACGGGTCGGCAATCTCATGCAATCTTTTTCCCGCCCAAACTGTTTATATGTAGGGTACAGCTGGCGTGCCGTATGAATACGCATATCTTTTCATTTATATTCATTCAAAATATTAACATACTATTTTAAAACGAAAGAGGCTGGTGTTTTGTTTTATATAACTTGTTTATATTGTTCAGTAGTATATGCCTACATGAGGCCGTAGCACAGTGCAGACGAGCTGAGGTAGCGAGGTCATCGAGTCCGCTGCTGTTCCAATTGCAGGTGCATACTCCCGTGCACTAGGAAGTCCGGACGTGCCAAGTGCAAACTTCAAAGTCCACGAGTCCGCAGTTGGCGACACGTACTTGGTATTGAGAAACGGCTAGACTCTCCTCAGAGGGCTTCAGGGGTTGCTATAGGTTTAGCATCTCTGCCGTTTAACAAACACACACAGACACACACACGGACAGACACACAAACAGACAGACACACAGACACACACCCACACACATACACCCCCCCCCCCCCCCACACACACACACACACACAAACACCCTCACACATTAGAAGGTGGCCACCTTTGGGAGGGGGGTGGGTGGTAAGAGAAGCTAGTGGCTCATTAACTAGGTGCAGAAAGGGAGGTGAATGAATACAAAAGCACACACACACACATACACACACACACACACAAACATACACACACACACATGTTTACACATACACACACACTCACATGTACACGTACACACACACATACACACACACACAGTTGTCCCCCAGCAGGTGATGTCGGCATTGCGTCACAGGTAGGGGGGTAGCTGAGCTTCGCCGTGACAACGGTTACCTCTGCGCTCAGAGAGTCAGTCACCCCTTCAGGAATACTTCCGGAGATAGAGGCACCACCGACGTCACCCACAACCAGCCTGGAGTCCTGATACCTGACCTCACTTTACTAGACTGTATGTTTCCTGGGTTTAGTATAACTTCCTGTTAAGTATTATAGTTAGTATACTCAGGTTGGACTAGTTTGGAGCAGACAGACAGGTGCCAGGCTGACTCCTCTGGTACAGAACGCCTCCAGTGTGGAGCAGACAGACAGGTGCCAGGCCGTCTCCTCTGGTACAGAACGCCTCCAGTGTGGAGCAGACAGACAGGTGCCAGGCCGTCTCCTCTGGTACAGAACGCCTCCAGTGTGGAGCAGACAGACAGGTGCCAGGCCGTCTCCTCTGGTACAGAACGCCTCCATTGTGGGGCAGACAGACAGGTGCCAGGCTGACTCCTCTGGGATGGAGACTGAACTCAGAGGGGAGTCCGGCCCCCCAGAGCCTGAAGCAGGAGAGGACTACCGGCAGTACCTGTGCAGGTAGATGTTCACCTCGACTCTGCATCGCCTGGTCAGTCGACTCGGTGTGTGTTGCTGTGTGTTTGTCAGGGTACTAGGTGTGTGTTGCTGTGTGTGTGTCATATGACTAGGTGTGTATTGTGGTGTTTGTGTGTGTAGTTGAGTGTGTGTCAGGGTACTAGGTGTGTGTTGCTGTGTGTGTGAGTTGTGTGTGTGTGTCATGTGACTAGGTATGTGTTGCTGTGTGTGTGACTGTAGTTGTGTGTGTCAGGGTACTAGGTGTGTGTTGCGGTGTGTGTGACTGTAGTTGTGTGTGTGTCAGGGTACTTGGTGTGTGTTGCGGTGTGTGACTAGTTGTGTGTGTGTCATGTGACTAGGTGTGTGGTGTGGTGTGTGTGACTGTAGTTGTGTGTGTGTCAGGGTACATGGTGTGTGTTGCGGTGTGTGACTAGTTGTGTGTGTGTCATGTGACTAGGTGTGTGTTGCGGTGTGTAACTCTAGTTGTCTGTGTGTCAGGGTACATGGTGTGTGTTGCGGTGTGTGACTAGTTGTGTGTGTCATGTGACTAGATGTGTGTGTTGTGGTGTTTGACTAGTTGTGTGTGTCCATCAGGTTTCTAGGAGAGGAGAGGGCGGATTACTTCCTGGGGTCTTCATCTGATCAACTACGACCTTTGACCTGGGACCCTACGATGACCTCTGCCAACAGGGGTAACTAGTCCTCCTCTACCATGTTTAACTAGTACTACAACTCTACCATGTTTAACTAGTACTACTATTCTAAAAGCTCGGTAACTAGTACTTCTCTGATGTTTAACTAGTCTACCATGGGACCGTACCTACCTCACCTTTGGACCAGTAGTTGCCACCATCCTATTGTGTTTTGCTTCTACTGCAACGTGTCTGTGTGTGTGTGTGTGTGTGTGTGTGTGTGTGTGTGTGTGTGTGTGTGTGTGTGTGTGTGTGTGTGTGTGTGTGTGTGTGTGTGTGTGTGTGTGTGTGTGTGTGTGTGTGTGTGTGTGTGTGTGTGTGTGTTGTGTGTGTGTTGTGTGTGTGTGTGTGTGTGTACACACTATAGAGCAGGTGAGTGCTGTTGCATTCTGGGAGGCTCTGAGAGAAGGCTCTGCAGTTAAAGAGGGGAACTGCCATAAGAAGGTACAAACGCACACACACATACACGTGCACACACACACGTACACGTGCACACACACAAACACACACACACACACACACACACACACACACACACACACACACACACACACACACACACACACACACACACACACACACACACACACACACACAGACAAATATTGGCACACACACAAACCCACATACATAAATCCACAAACACACACACACACACACACACACACACACACACACACACACACACACACACACACACACACACACACACACACACACACACACACACACACACACACACACACCACACACACACACACACACACACACACACACACACACACACACACACACACACACACACACATTGGCACACACACAAACCAACATACATAAATCCACAAACACACACACACACACACACACACACACACACACACACACACACACACACACACACACACACACACACACACACACACACACATGTAGGCAGAGGTTCTCAGGATCTCCCTCCCACCTCCCGCAGGCCAGCCCGAAGAACCGGGGAGTTGGGGGTCAGCGGCCCACCCGCCCCACCCGACTGACGGAGGTCCGGTCCATGTTCCGCCTGGCCCAGCTCCGTCAGGGCCTGTCCTCCCGACTCCTCACCCAAACCTCCCCTCCCTCCCCCCTGAACTCACCCCACCCAAACCTCCCCTCTCTCCACCCTGAACTGACCCCACCCAAACCTCCCCTCTACCCCGACTGATCCCACCCAAACCTCCCTTCTCCACCCTGAACTGACCCCACCCAAACCTCCCCTCTACCCCGACTGATCCCACCCAAACCTCCCTTCTCCATCCTGTACTGACCCCACCCAAACCTCTCTCCCCCTTGGACTGACACCACCCAAACCTCCCCAATTTGGGGGCGGGGGGGGTGGGGGGGGGGGGGCTACAGACAGGGGCTGTTGGGGAGTCCGGCACTACGACCAACTTCGGCACTACGACCACGCCCCCCCCCCCCCCCCCCTCCTTTAAAGACCGGAGCAATGAGCCCCTCTCCTTTAAAGACCGGAGCAATGAGCCCCTCCCATCCACCATCCCTCTCCACCTCTCTCCTACCCTCTCTCTCTCTCTCTCTCCTCCCCTCTCTCTCTCTCTCTCGCTCTCTCCCATCCTCTCTTCCTCCTTCCTTCCCTCGCGCCTTCTCTCCCCCCCGCTGTCCCCCAGCTCTCTCTAGGACACTCTCTCTCTTTCTGTCTCCCTTTCTCTGTTTACCTCTCTCTGGTTTTCTTTACTCTATCATTATCTCTTACTCTCTCTCTGTCTGTCCCTCTGTCTGTCTTTCTCACTCTGTCTTTGTCTCTGTCTCTCTCTCTGTCCCTCTCACTCTGTCTCTGTCTCTCTCACTCAGACTCTCTCTCTCTCTGTGTCTCTCTCTCACTCAGACTCTCTCTCTCTCTCTCTCTCTCTCTCTCTCTCTCTCTCTCTCTCTCTCTCTCTCTCTCTCTCTCTCTCTCTCTCTCTCTCTCTCTCTCTCTCTCTCTCTCTCTCTCTCTCTCTCTCTCTCTCTCTGTCTCTCTCTCTCTCTCTCTCTCTCTCTCTCTCTCTCTCTCTCTCTCTCTCTCTCTCTCTCTCTCTCTCTCTCTCTCTCTCTCTCTCTCTCTCTGTCTCTGTGTGTATGTGTGTGTCTCTCTCTCTGTCTCTCTGTCTCTCTCTGTTTCTCTGTCTCTCTCTGTCTCTGTCTCTCTCTTTCTCTCTCAGCAGGCTGTCATCACTTAATCACTTGTAGCATTTTAATTAGCCTCTTTTATTAATTGGTCATTTAGTCTGACCTCAGCTCTCTGTGATTTCATGTATTTTGTGCTTCCTTGTGAAGTAAAAAAGAATTTCCCCTTGGGGACAATAAAGTCTAAAGTCTACTTGCATTCCAAACATCAACATCCCTTTTATACGTGACGTTCTATCTAACAATATTTCACATCATAAAATATAATATATTTTTTGATATTTTGTCTAGCCCTTCTGTAACATCCATCTAAAAGCACTTTCACCAATCACTTACAAACAATAAAACAACTCAAACAACTCTGAACTCTGACGTACATAGCGCAACACTTTACCGTCTGGTGTGTGCTGCAGTCATTACAGGGCTCCTCTGTAATGACAGGCTAGTTCGGAGGACTGTTACAGCTCATTACTGCTCGCTGATCATCATCATGGATTCCACTCATTCCTCCTCGTTCCATGGTCGTAAAGACAACATGTTGTCTCTCTGTCGCTCTACATCTCGCTCTCCCTGTGTACCTCTCTCTCTCTCTTTCTCTCTTGCTCTCGCTCTCTCGCTTACCTTTCTCCCGCTCTCTCTCGCTCTCCCTCTCTCTCTCTCTTTCTCCCTCTCTCCCTCTCTCTCTCTCTCTCTCTCTCTCTCTCTCCTCTCTCTCTCTCTCTCTCTCTCTCTCTCTCTCTCTCTCTCTCTCTCTCTCTCTCTCTCTCTCTCTCTCTCTCTCTCTCTCTCTCTCTCTCTCTCTCTCTCTCTCTCTCTCTCTCTCTCTCTCTCTGCACCTCTCTCTCTCTCTCTCTCTCTCTCTCTCTCTCTCTCTCTCTCTCTCTCTCTCTCTCTCTCTCTCTCTCTCTCTCTCTCTCTCTCTCTCTCTCTCTCTCTCTCTCTCTCTCTCTCTCTCTCTCTCTCTCTCTCTCTGTACCTCTTTCTAACTATCAAAGCAATTCATTAAAATTATACTCTCTGTTAAGTAAAGATTGAAAAAAGTGTCCAATATTTGTATCAATGATCTAGATGTCTGAGAACTGTCCAGGAGCCTATTGAGACATCACACACACACACACACACACACACACACACACACACACACACACACACACACACACACACACACACACACACACACACACACACACACACACACACACACACACACACACACACACACACACACGCGCGCGCACACGCACACGCACACACAGTAATGGGTTAGTTACGAACAGAGGACGTGAACCGTGGATATTTGATGAGTTAATTACAGTGTGATGGAAATATGAAGGAAGAGATTTAGAGTATAATCGAAATAGAAAGACAGAAATCAGAAGAAACAGCAAGTAAAGCTAATGAAAAATGAAGCATTCATTTATAATGAATACTGGGTATTTATGCTTAAATGACTCCACCAGAAAGACTCAGACAGGCGGACACACAGCATGATAGACACACACAAGCACGCACGCCTCACACACACACACACACACACACACACACACACACACACACACACACACACACACACACACACACACACACACACACACACACACACACACACACACACACACACACACACACACAGAGACACACACATATACAGTACATTCACATTACATACACATACACACAGACACACACACCTACACACACATGCACACATATACTTACACATTACATACACACACACACACACACACACACACACACACACACGCTATCTCAGGCGTAACTCAGGTGTATCAGACGTCTGGCTCCAGCAGGTAATGACCTCGCTGATGGATGACCTCATCAACTCTTTGATGTCCCATGTGACCCCTACTACCCACGGAGACCATCGCCACGGAGACCCTCTCCACACGCTCCGAGTCCAAACCACCAACATTCTCTACCCCAACCAAACCACCAGCCCTATACTAAACACCACCCAAACCACCACCTCTATACTAAACACCACCCAAACCACCACCTCTATACTAAACACCACCCAAACCACCACCCCTATACTGAACACCACCCAAACCACCAGCCGTATACTAAACACCACCCAAACCACCAGCCCTATACTGAACACCACCCAAACCACCACCTCTATACTAAACACCACCCAAACCACCACCTCTATACTAAACACCACCCAAACCACCACCCCTATACTGAACACCACCCAAACCACCAGCCCTATACTGAACACCACCCAAACCACCACCTCTATACTAAACACCACCCAAACCACCACCTAAACCACCAGCCCTATACTAAACACCACCCAAACCACCAGCCCTTGACTGAACACCACCCAAACCACCAGCCCTATACTAAACACCACCCAAACCACCAGCCCTTGACTGAACACCACCCAAACCACCAGCCCTATACCAAACCACCCAACTCACCAGCCCTATACTAAACACCACCCAAACCAACAGCCCTATACTGAACACCACCCAAACCAGCACCATACGCCGCACCACCCAAGGTGAATGTTTCCAGCGCACATGAACATGAGCTGAAGGCAGGCTGAGGTTGGAGAGGAAGAAAGAGGTGTAGCTCATACAGCGTCGACTCCGTCACCCTCACCACAACGGGAGCATTCAGTGCGATGCTGAGTTCAGAGGGGAGGTGTTGGAGACTCTTATCCAACCAGTAATACATGCACACTTCATTATGGAACACACTGTATAGATCACGTGACATCAATGAGCCTGACTCTTCCAATCAACACGGTGTTATTGTACACTACAACATCCACAACACATCTGTGTCTCTAACATCTTTGCAATTTTATTTGAAAGCGGAAGTGCCAAACTTTAGGATATTTATGAGTGAAATAATAAACTGGGGTTACATTATAAAAATATGACTTATATTAGGCCTATATCATACTATTTTTATTTGATGTTGTATTATATTATATAAGATTAGTTTGGAATAGATTCTAATAGATTAAATTAGATTACATTCGATAATTTTTGATAATTTTATTATTATTTCATCTTATTATCATTTTACTTTATTTGTTTCTTTTATTTATCCGGTTTTATTACATTCGATTAGTAGGTCTACTTTATTAATCACCCAGGGGATAATCTGTTGGAAAATATAAAGTGGCATAATGTATTTACCATATTATAAGGCCTCTACAGCTCATATGTTGGGTGTAGGCTACCTGGTCCTATGTGTATAATAATACATATTAAGTGAGTGTCGTTTTGAGAGAATCTAGAAACTTCCATCTGCTAGGTGTCGCCCCAGGCCGTCGTTGGCGGTACCCGGTCCTTCGCCGGTTACAGTACGCGGGCTCCGCCCCTCTGTCAGCGGGCGACGGCCAAATTCTAGATCGGCCCGGGTCGCTGTCGTAACATCCCAGGGCCCGGACGTACAACCGATCTCTGATTGGTTGTACGTCCGGGCCCTGGGCTGGAAAGGCAGCGGAGAACGTGGAGAGGAAAGTGCCGCTCACTCTCCATGCAGAGCAGCAGAGTGAGCGGTTGGCCAGTGACGGAGTGAGGTCCCGCCCACCACCCCTCCGGAGCCTGGGGTCCAGCAGTCCGCCTCACTAGAGCTCACACAGGTGGCAGCTGGGGCTCTGGAGAGACGCGCTGTTGTCCAACTGTTGAAACTTTCCAAGCAGGTGAGTTCGCCTCTTCTTTGACTCCTTCCTTCCGTCCGTCCCCAAGTCACCCGTAGGCCTGCCTAACTTTGTTGAAACTTTGTTTGGGGAAGTTTAAAGTCCAGAGTCCGGGAAACGATAGTGATTCATCAGCAGCACCTGCACGTTTCATCCGGAGAGCAGAGGCGGTGATTAACATGTGCAAGGTCTTAACATGTGAGATGTCTTTTCTTAAGATCTGGTGTGAAATAATAATTCCTTTCTCTCCACACGAGATGTAGCCTACTTGTCCCTCGCTCGCTTCTGCTCGAACACTGCGGGCAAAACTCTTTTACACTCTGAGCCCGGGTTTAATGTCTCCTGGTTCTGTGGTACATTTGGTGGGTTGGCTTTTTAAAGTGAACACAGTGTGAGGCTGTATGTGTCATTGCAAAGTTCGGAGGCCTATTTTCACATTCGGGAACATTACTGAATGTTTGAACATAGCGGGCATTTCCCTCATCGGAGTGATGACCACCGCGGGATGGAGCCAAGCCGGCCCAGGTCGTCGTCACGTGTAGCTGGTTCCCAGGGCCAGATCAGCCGGTGTTAATCAGCTCACGAAGCACCTCTAACCCGGCGGGTTAAGAGGCCCCAGGGGCCTGCATTACCCCCGGTGGGTCCCTCTGCGCCAGACTTTCTAACGGGAAGGCACTGCAGGTGACGAACCGTACCTATTTTGTCCGGGATCGATGCTATATCAGAAAATGCTTCTGAATGATGTTTTGGAGGGTTAATGCGCATCGGTGATGACATTATTTTAGCTTCATGTACAATCGTGTGCGTGTGCGTGTGCGTGTGCGTGTGTGTGTGTGCGCGCGCGCGCCTCACCTATTGAAAACCGCTGTAGAGTATCTGTTGTATAAAGGCTGGGACGAATCTCGAATTATAAATATTTACAATGCATAACGTTAGCTCTCTGGCTAATAGCTGAGCGGACTAGAATACCTCCGAGTTGCCAAGTCGTAGCTAAGGTCCGTCCTAATTACTGGAGGAGTGAACAACGTTTCCGTTGCATAAGAACCTCACGGGAAGGTAATGATGGAGTACCGGTACTTAAGTGTGACGTTACGTTTCCATAGCAACCAATTTAACCAAATTAACAAGGGGAAATCCTATGCCACACAAACGGTTTTAAGAAAATTAAAGATTTTTTGGAGAATTTATTTGCGAGTTTGCTTTACCAATGATGTAATAATATTGAGAATAGATTGTCTTCATATAAAAAAAGACAACTAAAGTTATGTCGTCAAACTTTTCATTTTAATACCCCAGGGGAATACATCAAAGCCTCGACATGTTTCGATTGGTAGTGATTTTCACCTCTTGAAGTCGATTTATTTTCATTTTGAAAGAAACGACACATGGCAGCAATGGAAAACGCCATTTCACGTCTGGTTGTTTAGAACTGAAAATCTGGTTGCCAGGACAATGTGACGTTTTCACTTTAGTACTCTATTTTTCCAGGTATTAGTCAAACCCTGCAGGCGTTACCAGGGAAACAAAGTTATGGCTTGTGAAAAACGTTGTATTTGAATGAGAAAAAATATTCACGGCCCAAATCTTTAAAAAAATCAATTTTGACCCTCGGAAACAAATAATCGAATAATCGAGTATTCTGACCCATCCCGAATTGCTATTTTAGTTTTGGACACCAACCTACACTGAAAGTGTGAGAGCCTATGTTTAGTTACCAAATAGTGGAAACTCCCTCAGAAAGGAACGTTTCAAAAACATGGAGGTATTAAAGAATGCAGTCTTATCAAAATCCCCCTCATCTGCCAACTGCCATTCACTACAGTATTTTACCGTCTGTGCGGAAGTTGATATCTGCGTCTGAGAGAGGGTTAAGCTTCTTGGATACAAAGTGTAACGCCACATTCATTACAACATGGCTCATTATAACACTCCTACACAACGACTGAAGAAAGAATGACTAATGGGTCGTAGCCATGGGGATAACACGCCCCACTGCCCCTCTTCTCCCAACTCCCAAAATGTGTAAAACAAGCATTGTCTCTCTGGTGCTGTTTGTCCACTCTGGGCTACTGTAGTACATGGCAGTGCAACATGGACCAGTCCCCCATGAAGATATAAAGGCTCACACTGAGATCGAAAGCACAGCGATTCTTATGAGCATTGGGATTACACACTAATACTTCTCAATATTATATTGCATCTCTGCCAAGTCTGTTGCGCTAGATGCTCCTTCAGTCAACACACAAGGAAACGCTCAAGGGAAGCTTTATTGGTTAATAGCTGTACATTTTCATTTGGTTTGCTCTCTATCTGCATGGTCGGTCTCTCTCTCTCTCTCTCTCTCTCTCTCTCTCTCTCTCTCTCTCTCTCTCTCTCTCTCTCTCTCTCTCTCTCTCTCTCTCTCTCTCTCTCTCTCTCTCTCTCTCTCTCTCTCTCTCTCTCTCTCTCTCTCTCTCTCTCTCTCTCTCTCTCTCTCTCTCTCCCAGTAGCAGCCTACCTCCTCCCAGTTTCCCAGTAGTAGCCTACCTCCTCCCAGTCGCTCTCTCTCTCTCTCTCTCTCTCTCTCTCTCTCTCTCTCTCTCTCTCTCTCTCTCTCTCTCTCTCTCTCTCTCTCTCTCTCTCTCTCTCTCTCTCTCTCTCTCTCTCTCCCAGTAGCAGCCTACCTCCTCCCAGTCTCCCAGTAGTAGCCTACCTTCCTCTCAGTCTCCCAGTAGGAGCTCAGGCAGAGGCCTCAGACTCATGTCAGTCTGAACGGTGTTTGAGTTTCAGTCTAAAACCAACACATCTCAAACCTTTCTTTTGCCGAATGGAAAACCATCCAAACTGTCAACAGATAAAGGTCCTTTGAGTTCTGAGAACAGGTCACATCATGTCTTGCACTCATCCCACTGGAACGGTCAGCCCTCATCTGAAGCTGTGTGTGTGTGTGTGTGTGTGTGTGTGTGTGTGTGTGTGTGTGTGTGTGTGTGTGTGTGTGTGTGTGTGTGTGTGTGTGTGTGTGTGTGTGTGTGTGTGTGTGTGTGTGTGTGGGTATGTGCATGCCTTCTTATGTGTGTGTGTTGTTGCGCTTGTGTGTGCCTTACTGTGTATGTGTGCTTGAGTTCCTTCATGTGTGTGTGTGTGTGTGTGTATGTGTATGTGTATGTGTATGTGTGTGTGTGTGTGTGTGTGTGTGTGTGTGTGTGTGTGTGTTGTGTGTGTGTGTGTGTGTGTGTGTGTGTGTGTTGTGTGTGTGTGTGTGTATGTGTATGTGTATGTGTGTGTGTGTGTGTGTGTGTGTGTGTGTGTGTGTGTGTGTGTGTGTGTGTGTGTGTGTGTGTGTGTCTATATGTGTGTGGCTAACCCTGTGCGATCATGTCCTGGGTTCTTCTGGTGAGTCTTGAGGTGTGTCGCGGTGTGTTGGTTAAACATTAATCCGTCTTAACTTCCACCTGCCCTCTGACCAACACACTCCCTATGTTCCTTTATCTCTCTCTCAGTCCCTCCCCCACTTTCTCTCTCTCTCTCTCTCTCTCTCTCTCTCTCTCTCTCTTCTCTCTCTCTCTCCTCTCTCTCTCTCTCTCTCTCTCTCTCTCTCTCTCTCTCTCTCTCTCTCTCTCTCTCTCTCTCTCTCTCTCTCTCTCTCTCTCTCTCTCTCCCATAGACCGTGCTATATCTGATGGCAGGCTTTGTGTATGGGGTGAGTGGGCGAGCATACCACAATGGATTACTTCCTGAACCCCCCACACACACACACACACACACACAAACAGTAGATATATAGGCACACACAAACCCCCCATACAAACACACACACACACACACACATACAGTATATAAACTGTATGTGTGTGTGTGTTTGTGTACCTTACAAAAAGTAAGGCAATTTGTGTTTGGGAGATTATTTCTCTGTGGTAACAATGCTTTGGCGATAAATCTTATATCGTTGGAAAGCCTGTTTAGTTCCCTTTCAAATGATGCCCCATTTGTAAGGAACATGCACTTGTGGGTTGAGCAGCAGCGTTGAGTATGTGGGTTGCGCCCATGAAAAAATTGCCAAATCTTTTCTGCCATTGCCAAACAGGCTATTTTTTTGTTGCTCTTGACACTTGTTTTGAGCTTCTGTTACCCCCAGGTGCTTACCCCCAGGTGCTGCCAATCAGGTGCCTGATTAGCACCTGATTGGCAGCACCTGTGAGCATGGGCCCTATTACTGTAAGCACAGCTGCAGTCAATAAGAGTCTGCTCAAAGAATCGGCATGCCGCGTTTGACTGATCTGTGCCGTGTTCCAATACCCGTACTTCCATGAGTATACTTAAAGGAAGTACACTTTCTGCACTATCCGTACTCACTTGAGTACACTATTTTTTCAGATGTGAGTGCTGTTCCAAATCGAGTACTCTGTGGTGCACTTACCGGAAATGACGATTGCGACAGCCGCAGCTGCAGGCGCTGTCACTTCGGTATCCATTATTTTTTCGAGTTTGAGGTCTCAGCCTGGCTCCGCCTCTTCCGCTACGTAGCTAAGATGGCTGCCGTTGAGTACGGAGAGTGTCCTTCGATCCACACTTCACGATTAGCCCGTTTTGAGTACGACATCCGGGTCCTTGAAGTGTACTTCTTTTCGCCAGATCTGAATTGGAACGTACTGTGTACTCAAATTTTGGCTAGTAAGTACGGACAGTACAGGTATTGGAACACGGCACTGGTCTGGCCCTAGCGATATGGCAACTTCAAGCTGGTGTTCCGCAAAACCAAGTTACGGCATTATTTGGAGTGAGCCCGAGTACCCTCTCCAAACTGAAGGCCAAGTTCCATATGTCTTTGACATCCCCCCGACATATCACCCAGATATAGCGCTAGGTCTGGGTGATGAAACGGTCTTCTTGGGGTGTCGTCTTCTTGGACAACGGGGGGATGTCAAATTCTACAGATTTGCAGTCAAGGTTTGCAGGGCGATATGGCCGACGGCTCTCTGCCCAGAAAATCTGGAACAGACTACACGCAGCCAATGTCCGGTCTCATAGGGCTGCCAGGAGTCCTGCCATGACTGCCCTTCACCGTCAGGCCGTTTGCGCTGGTGTCTGCAACACGTGCACTGGAACCTGAACTTGTGGAGGAACGTTATGTTCAGTGATGAGTCCAGACCACCGTAAGGAGGAGGTGCCAGGCTGTTGTGGCTGTGTATGGTTCTTCCACACACTACTGAGGCTCCTGTTTGTGAAATGGATAAATTGTTAAATTGCCAATATGTCTTATTTCTTCAAACTTCAATCATCCAATCCACTAAACACCAAACGAGTCAATGGCAGAATAAGCTGTTTGGCATTGGCAGAGAATTGGCAATTTTTTCATGGGCGCAACCCACATACTCAGCTCTGCTGCTCATCCCACAAATGCATGTTCCTTACAAATGGGGCATCATTTGAAAGGGAACGATACTGGCTTTCCAACGGTATAAGATTTATTGCCAAAAAGCATTGTTACCACAGATAAATAATCAACCAAACACAAATTTCCTTACTTTTTGTGCAAACTTTATAGAAACTTTACAGAAACACACTCCCGCAGAACAGACACACACACATACAGTACTCAAACATGACACGTGCCCCCCCCCTTCCCCCCCCAACCACAGGAAGCACTGACATGCCTCACCGCCCTCCCCGCCGCCTCCCTGAACCAACACTCCCAGTAGCCCTCCCAGTAAGTCCTCCCTGGGGACTGTGTTGGTGCGGTGGGCTGGGTCCTCTCCAGACCGCAGGTGGCCCCCCAACATCCTGCTAATTACAGCCTGCGGAAGACCTGTCTCCCTGGCGGAAATCTCCCCGAAGTGCTGCTGAGGAGAGGGAGACTGCTCCTTGGCTCTCCCCCCCTCTCCCCCCGTCCTGATCCCTAAATAGGACGCTCCTCTTTGATGCTAATCTCCATCTTAAGACGCTCAAAAAAGGCCAGAGGGCCCCCCCCCCCACCCCCCGGCCTCCTCCACCCCTGGGAACCAGGAGCCGTCTCATGGGGAGGGTTACCTGGTGTTAGGGGCGTCTAGGCAACCTGGAACACCTTGTTTAAACGGGGAACCGTGACGCTGATCTCTGGTGTGAAAGTGAGGAGTCAACCACAAACAGACTCAAACCGTGGCCTCGCTCGGCCTTTTGTGCACGACGTCTGCACTGCTCTGCTACAAGCACCTTCCGGACCCCATTGTATATATATATATATATATATATCATATATATATATAATATATATAGTAAATATAATATATATTTATATATATATTATATATATATCTCCTAGTATAGATATCTCTTTAGGTATAGATATCTCTCTAGGTATAGATATCTCTCTAGGTATAGATATCTCTCTAGGTCGTCCTCAGATGAGCCCTCCATCGTTGCTTCCAGTCATCCCGATTCTCCATCCGTCTGACCAGTTCATTGGTGCTTTGCGCTCCTGCATCCTTCTTGAGTACGTCCACGTATGTTAGTGTAGGACGTCCTCGAGGCCGATGCCCATGGGTTGGTTCCCATAGTACTAATTTGCTGGCTGGCAGCTCTTGGTGTCTTTGGCAGTGTCCCGCCAGTCTCATTCTCCTGGCAGCTACTTTCTCACTCACCCTTGGTATTCCTTCATCCAGGATCCTGTTGGTAACATGTGTACTCTTGCTGATGTTATGTACCGCACGCAGCATTCTGGTGTAGCACCCGTCTAAAGACTTCTGCAAGGTTGGCTTCAGGGACCAGCATTCGCTGCCGTAGAGGAGAACAGACTACCATTGCATAGAAGAAGCTAAGTTTGATTTGACATATGTATATATGTATATATGTATATATAAATTAACCGTCTAACCCCAACCAGTATATATAATTGCTCCTGTCATCTAAATGTGTCGACACATTGTGTTGATGACAGTGAGGTGGAATCAAACGTTTCGTAACTAAAGCGATATATAAGTGGATCGTGACTCTGCAGTCTTGGGCGCTAATGAGGTAGCTGTCAATGTGCAGGACAGTACGCTGTCTGCATGGAGGCCTGGAGTAACCTCATAGCACGGAGGGTCTGGTCCAGTCCTCAGTGATGAGGACTGGTTGGGTCTTGTCAAGTCCTCGGCGATGGTGACACTGGTTTGAGGCTCCTGGGGGCCCTATACCAGGGTGGGTCTTGTCAGGTCCTCAGTGGTCCTCGTTGTTTCTAATGGTCTGTGTGTTCTGCTCTCCGTCGGTCGTGACCTATGACCTCGACTCCACATCCAGCTCCTTGCCTTTAAAGTACTGACTCACTGCGAGCTTATCTTTAGTGGCACACAACATGTTCTCACACACGCACACACACACATATATATATACACATGCACAGTGCACTCATTCACCTATATATACACAGTGAAACAAGTACATATGGATGTACACTTGCGTGTACACACACCTAGACACACACGAGTCGCAAGCCT
>OLKM01002641.1:0-23572 GCA_900291075.1 Melanogrammus aeglefinus | reverse complement strand
GCACGAGAACGGTTTTCTAACCCGTGAGTATCAGTTTAATATTCATAGTATTTACGGGAATGATAACTAAGTGTGTGTTCATAAGTGATCAACGGGGCTTATTGAACTTGAGCTCGCTTCAGGATTCACATCAACATGGAGATATTAGACAATCTCGGGATAACTGCCAAGATCTCAGGACAAGTAAATCAGTAAAACAGTCGAGTGGCTCTCTGTGCGGTGGGGTCCCATAGCGGGGCTGGAGCCCACGGCCTCCTGATGCGGCCCTGCAGTGTGTGCACTGTTCTGAATGTAATGGGCTGGGTGTGGCCGGCCATGGGCCTGTCACTCATATCCCCTGCAGCATGCAGGGGGTGACGTATGCGTGGCAGCCAATCCCAGAGCCCGATGCTTATGGAAATGTAAACGTTGATTTAATCACGTTGAAATATTATAGTTCGAAAACAAGGTAACGGTTGTAAATCACCGCCATGATGTTTTTCACTTCAAAAGCTATTGGATTTCGTAAATGACAATCGAATCACTTAATTCACTAGTGTGGAAAGTTTAAAAGGGTCTTTTAAATTCAAGTTTCATTTTGAAACACAATAATCATTCTACGGACCAGAAACTTTGTGCGTAAACAATTCAAACTGAATCAGCAGGGCAGTAGGCCAGACTAAAGCAACCGAGACCGAGTGTAATGGAACTGACTGCAGGCATCATAGCTGTCGCGTTGTGTAGTGAACCCCTGTGCTCATCCAGTCTGAATATACAGACCTCACTCAAACCCGACCACCTATTAACCCAGCCCCTTCATTGGGTTTAATTCTCCATCCTTTGATCACATGACTGACAGACAGCGCTCTGATAGGCCGGCTGTAGATCGGATTGCACTCCGTCTCGATTGCTTCGACCTTACCTTGTAATACTCTGCTACTTATTACCTCTTTTATTTTCACGGCTTGGATTCTCTGTTCCGTCTTTTGACCACCTGAATACGCCAAAGATCTCTCCCCAAGGTATCCGGAGAACTGAACAGCCCTGCTTTGTGTGTTCAGAGGCAAAACTGTTTCTGGTTTCTTTGGTCATGAAGAGCACAAGATGAGCTATTTCAGGATGGCCACTTAAATCGTTAATATTCATATTAACGACATATTAACACCCCCCCTCCTCCCCCGGGTGAGAATCTCTGGCGTTGAGGCCGTACGGGCGGCCCTGTTGGTGTTCAGGCGCGGCACATTGTATTTTGCTCTTGATTTGTGGTCAGCCACCCCCCCCCCCCCACTGCTGTGCACAGAACAGTGGGATTCCGTGCGTTGCAGAATTAGCATTCTTACACTGGGGCGGTTGGGATGACCGTAGCTGTGTGTTTGGCTAATGAGTAAGCTAGCGGAGTAATGACTTCCCCAAATGATCGCACTAGGACTGGGGTTTACTAACGCAGGAAAAAAATTAACGAGGAGAAATAAATAATGAGTACGAGGCGAGGTTTGGGGCCCTTGAGCTGGGTGGAGCCGTAGGGCTACTTGTGGCAGAGTGGTCATTCGTTTGAAGGGGACATTCAGAGATGAGGGGAGGGGGTATGAGGGGGTGGGGGCTGGGGGGTAGGAGGGGGTATGAGGGGCTCAGCACGTCATCACAGCTCTATTCATGGAACCCATCAAACCTCCCAACGCAAGACCTCAAGTGGTTCAGCCCCTTCATGCTGGAACTTATAGTCCTTACAAAGACCCACTTTTAATGACCTCACACACACACACAACACACACACACATTCTCACACGCACACACATCTCTCTCACAAACACACACGCACACACACACACCTCTCTCACACACACACACACACACACACACATCTCTCTCTCACTCACGCACATACACACACACACACATCTCTCTCACACACACACACACACACACACACATCTCTCTCTCACTCACGCACATACACACACCACACACACACACACACACACACACACACACACACAAACAGAAAAACAATAGCCTAATTTAAACGACTCACCTCTGTACCTCTCTCACAAACACACATACATTACATTCACACTCACACACACACACACACACACACACACACACACACACACACACACACACACACACACACACACACACACACACACACACACACAGTGTTAGGGACCAAGCAGCACACAGGTGAACACGTCATTCTTCCCCGTATGAAGCGATGCGCTCCATCGTCCCCCGGTGTTTACTGCCATGTCTGCTCCGTCGTGATGCTGTGCTACGTCCGACGTGACGGAGCCAAGAGACTCTCAGGGCCGGGGGGGCCCCCAAGGGCCCGACGGCGGCGGTGAATGCAGACCCGAGAGCCCACCAGCTTCTGGGACCCCACAAATCCCTCCTGAACAAGGCCTTTGTGTGTCAGGGCTTAGGGTCCCGCGTTCGAGACCCCCCTGGTCCGGGCCGAGGGTCTGAGGGGGAACCCGGTTCTATCGCTCGGGTCGGTTTCTCTCCGACCTCGGCGGGGTCTTTGGTGATTGGCTGGGGATTGATCCGGCGGTGTGTCAACAGTCATTTGAGTTACACATGCACGCACACGCGCACGCACACAAACACACACGCACAGCCACCAGCTCTGTGTGTGTAGAGCCTAAAGCACACAGAGATCTATTCTTTTTTTTTCCTGCTTCGCTTCATAACACAATTACACCGTGACCTTTGACCTGTCCATCACCACACAATCCCCCCCCGGCGGACAACCCCCCCCTCTCCGGTCTTTCTCCGCCATGCGCCCCCCCCCCCCCCCCCCCCCGCCCCCTTGCTCCAGGGGTGTCGTTGCGGTGTCGTCGTCACGGTAACTGCAGCGTTTTTTTGTGTCCATAGCCGCTGTCACTGCACGGCGTCTGCAGACCCAGGCATCTCCAAGATGGCCGCCCTGGCGTTGGCCTTCAGCCTGCTGCTATTGGGTGAGTGGACCCTAGCTTTACTCTCTGTCTCTGTCTCTCTGTCTCTCTGTCTGTCTGTCTGTCTGTCTGTCTGTCTGTCTGTCTGTCTGTCTGTCTGTCTGTCTGTCTGTCTCTCTCTCTGTCTCTCTCTCTCTCTCTCTCTCTCTCTCTCTCTCTCTCTCTCTCTCTCTCTCTCTCTCTCTCTCTCTCTCTCTCTCTCTCTCTCTCTCTCTCTCTCTCTCTCTCTCTCTCTCTCTCTCTCTCTCTCTCTCTCTCTCCTTCTTGTAGAGAGGGCCGGTCTAGTCTAGGTTCTTCAGGACTAGGTAGCGAGGGCCGGTCTAGTCTAGTTCAGGGTCACACATAGTGACTAGGCAGAGCGGGCCGGTCTTTTCTAGGTTTATCAGGGCTAAGGCCAGTCTAAGCAGTTTCGGGTTACCTCCCCAGCGTTACCTGAAGACACCCCTGGAGGCGGTTGGTGTTGAACTCTGATTCGGTCTGAGCCTGAGCTGGATAAAGTCTCTGCTGAAGGGCTGTGACTGTGCTCGGGTGTGAGGGGGACTTCCATGGGTGCAGTTGGGAGATCTGGTCTCGGCATTGTGTCTCCAGGAGACCTCCCCTCTCCCACCACCCCTCCCCGCTCAGTTCGTTTTTGCGCCAACTGTTCATTGCCATAGTAACCACCTTTGAAAGACCAATGATGTGAAAGATCTGCAGCCATTCAAACACCAGCCTAGAGATCTGTCCTTTAAAGCCAGCTCAAATCCCAGGTATCTGTGGAATTTGTGTGTGTGTGTGTGTGTGTGTGTGTGTGTGTGTGTGTGTGTGTGTGTGTGTGTGTGTGTGTGTGTGTGTGTGTGTGTGTGTGTGTGTGTGTGTGTGTGTGTGTGTGTGTGTGTGTGTGCGTGTGTCTCTGTGTGTGTGTGTGTGTCTGTGTGTGTTGGTCTGTGTGTGTCTGTGTGCATGTGTGTGTGTTTGTGTGTGTGTTGTGTAAACCCTTTAGCCTCAAGCTACCTTTTCACACACACACACACACACGCACGCACGCACGCACGCACGCACGCACGCACGCACGCACGCACGCACGCACGCACACACACACACACACACGGGTCTCAAGTTTTATACTGAAACTGGTGTCTGAATGTGTGTTCTGAATCCCTGATCTCTTGTTAGCTAAGACTATGATATCACTGGGTATGCTGGGTAATGCATCACTGGTGAGGTCACACTGGTGAGGTGTCACTGGTGAGGTCACACGTGGGCAGACAGGGTGGGCGGTATTTAGACTTTATAATAACCGGGTCCAAGGGGACTTCTGCATAATATTCTCACAATTCACTGTTCGCTCAGAATACTGTCCCTCGGATATGGGGTTCTGTATTACATGGAGCTCTATGGAAATGAAAGGTTCTAGGTGGACCTGTAATGGAGATGGGAGGTTCTAAATGGACCTGTATGGAGATGGGAGGTTCTAGATGGACCTCTATGGAGATGGGTGGTTGTAGATCAGGGGTCCCCAACACGTCGATTGCGAGCTACCGGTAGATCGCGGGCAGGTTTGCAGTAGCTCGCCTGATAGGTTGAAAAAATATATATATTTTAAATGCACCTCAGCTCACTTATGTTCACATATATGTCACATTGGTGTCCCACCCCCCTCAATTAAAAAAATAAAAGCCCTATCAACTGCGAATAAAAAGCAAATGTAGCCAAAGTGTGTTTGAGTGACGCTGTATTCTCACTAAGCTAAAGTGAGGAGTTCGGTGGTATTAGCTAGAACTTTATACAGACAACAAAGATGGAAAACCAAGGCGGCCAAGTCAAGAAAAAGCAGAAAACACACAATTTCCATGTGGACTGGGAATTCAAGTTCTTCTTTACTAGCGTGAAGGACAAGTGAGTGTGTCTCATATGCGGGAGCAGTGTTTCAGTCGGCAAAAGAGGTAACATGGAGCGCCACCACACTCAAGTCCACGGTAACGTTGCACGGGATTTTCCAGCAGGCAGCACTCAACAGACTGAGAAAGTGAACAAGCTTAAAGCAACCCTTAAAAAACAGCAATGTTTATTCATCGGACCAGCGAAGCAAGCCAACGCGGCCATGGAGGCATCATTCAAAGTGGCGCACATTTGACAAAGCACAAGAAGCCATACACCGATGGCGGGACGGTGAAGGAAGCAATGACAGCGGTTTGACGACACACAAATTCAAATACCATAAAAGAAAGACTGAAATCATGTCCGCTATCGCTGATATACAGCTTGGTGCTAACACAGTGGCACGGCGAGTGTCTGCGCTCTCTGCCGATGCAGTGGGTCAGTTGGAGCGGGACATGCTAAGGTGCAAAATGGTTTTCCATTCAGTGTGACGAGTCGGTGGATGTGGCTGACACCGCTCAGATGGCTGTTTTTGTCTGGATGGTTTTTGAAGACGCTTCCACCAGAGAGGATTTTTTTGAAGTTGCTGCCTCCACAAAAACCACAACCAGAGGAGTCGATATTTACAACGTTGTGAAAAAGTACATAGTTGAAAATAACGTGCCTATTGAAAAGCTGGTGTCTATTAGAACAGACGGCGCGCCAGTTTTGACAGGACGCCACTCAGGATTTATTGCACTGTGCAAGGCCGACCCGGACTTTCCTAAAATTGTGAACTATCACTGCATCATTCGCCAGCAGGCTATATGCGCCAAAGTCATGAGATTTGATCATGTCATGACACCATGTCATTAAGATCATCAACTCCATTCGCGCAAAGGCCAAGCAGCACAGAAGCTTCAAACTGCTCCTCCAGGAACTGTCTGCTGAATACGGTGGTCTCCTCCTCCACACTGAGGTGAGGTTGGCTGAGCCGAGGAAAAATACTGCGTCGCTTCTGCTCATTGCTGAACGAAATCAAGGCTTTCATGGAGTCAAGAGAGGAGGACACTACACTTTTGTCTGAGGCTGAGTGGCTGCTTGATCTTGCGTTTCCTGACAAGACATGACAGAGAAACTTAATCAGCTCAACACCCAGTTAAAAGGTAAAGACCGAACAATTTCTTGAACATGATCAGTCGCTGTTAAGGCTTTTAAAGCAAAACTGTCATTCTACCTCCAGCAACTGAAAAACAAAAGACTGCAACACTTCCCAACAGTAGCTAAGATGTTAGATAGCCATGCAGGGGGCTGACTTTGTTTTGGATGTCAATAAATATTGTGACCTCATGTCAAAAGCTAGGATTTGAGGATAGGTTCAAGGATTTTGATAAGCTGGAGCCATGTGTGGCATTCATTGCCAACCCATTCATGGAGGTAGACATCCCAGAGATTTCAGAAAAGATGGCTGAACTGTTCACTGTCAGTCCTGTGGAGATGGAGATTTTACATTTACATTTAGGGCATTTAGCAGATGCTTTTATCCAAAGCGACTTACAATAAGTACATTTGTCATAAGAAGTGCAACAATATATCGCTGTCGGTACAGTAAGGATGTTCATAGAACCAAGTGCAAGTACAACAATCACTAGGCTAACCAATTCCCCGTGTTACAGCAATGATAGCAGCTACTGCAGTTGCTACACAGTTAATTACTCTAATACAATACAATACAACACAACACAATACAATACAGGATGGATACAAGACAGATGGAGGTTATAAATCTCCAGAATCATGTGTGGCTTAAGTCTCAGCAACACTCACAACATTGCTGGAGCCTTGTAGACCCAGCAAACGTTAAGAACATTCACCAAGCAGCACTTACAATTTCTGCTTTATTTGGTTCGACATACCTTTGTGAAGCCGCTTTTTCTGACACGAATGTCATCAAATCTAAATTCAGAACAAGACTGACGTTTGTATGAGAGTGAACCTGAGTGCATACAGCAGCATACACCTCTATGGGGGACTCCATGCAGTGCCATTCATCTCACTAGCTTTTAAAAAGTGTGAGTGTACTTATGTCCCATGTGTACAATCAGATACTTGTAAGGTGTTGTTTATGGACCTTGAACATTGTGGCCTATAATAACAGGTGTAAAATGGTAATGTTTCCTTTGACATTGATGTGAATTTTCAGGGATGTATATGAAAAAGTTCAACGTTTTCTTGGACCTTTGATGTGGAATTATTTTTGATAAGCATTGGGTATTGCAATTTCACACGTGTACAAACAGAAGCTCACGTCGGTTGATGTAAGTAAACACAAGCGATGTGATGCAAGTAGCTCTTGACTACTTCATTTTTTTCTGAGTAGCTCTCAGTTGAAAAAAAGGTTGGAGACCCCTGTTGGAGACCCCTGTTCTAGATGGTATTCTATGGCGAGAGCATCCCGTCTCCATACAGCTCCATCTAGAACCTCCCCTCTCCATAGAAGTCCATCAGATGTACATCTAGGGGGAGGGGAGGATCTAGATGGAGCTGTATGGAGATGGGAGGTTCTGTTTTAAATGGAGCTATATGATGATGTGACCTTCTGTATGAGGCTTAAAGTGGTTTATTTTTATCTGGGACCTTTGAAACCTCCCAGTCTGTTAATTTGAAGAGCATGTCTTGCAATCATCATTTGGACTGTAGCCTCACTGACTATAACTGCCAACGAGTCGACATCTTAACAACTCAGACATTAGACGATGATAATGAGGTAAAACAGCTTCCCAGAACTCCGGCGAGGGAATTGTTGTCGAAGTGGATGAACATGATTTAATCATTTACAGTTACATTTAGGGCATTTACGCTTTTATCCAAAGCGACTTACAATAAGTACATTTGTCATAAGAAGTGCGGCAATATATCACTGTCGGTATGAAAGGATGTTCATAGAACCAAGTGCAAGTACAACAATCGCTAGGCTAACCAATTCCCCGTGTTACAGCAATGATAGCAGCTACTGCAGTTGTTACACAGTTAAGTACTATAATACAATACAACACAACACAATACAATAACAATACAACACAATACAATACAATACAGTGTACAATGGTGGCCAGAGGGGGGAGGGTGGCTATGCAGAGTCGAGGTGGACTCTGAACAGGTGAGTCTTGAGTCTTTTTCGGAAGATAGTGAGCGACTCTGCGATCCTGAGAACGGCAGGGAGCTCGTTCCACCACTGAGGTCCCAAAACCGAGGAAATTTGTGACTTTGCTGATCGACCTTTACTAGCCCTTAGCCATGGCGGTACCAGACGTCCAGCTGAGGAAGTTGAGCGGAGGGATCGAGCTGGGGTGTGTGGCTTTAGCAACGCTTGGAGGTAGGCAGGGGCAGTTCCATCGACTGCCTTGTATGCCAGTACCATCGTCTTAAATTTGATGCCAGCTACTACGGGGAGCCAGTGGAGGTCTCGGAAGAGAGGGGTCACATCATTATATAAGTCATTATAGAATCGGAAACACCACCGAAGAAGGATGGTGTTTACAATTGAGATCTTGGCTGAGATCCGACACGCAATAAGAGATGAATCAGTTAGACTGAGAGACATTTATATCTCCCTGCGCTCCCAAGATGTACAAATCTCTGGTGGTGTCACTCATCAGCAATCAACACTCTTAATTAGAGCACTAACAAGCTTGTTCCTAATGATGCTCCTCCCCCCCACCCCCACCCGGTCCACGGTACGATCCAGGATCTACTGAGCGTGTGCAGGCTGGCCTACACCCCCCCCCCCCACATTCCTTCTGGGGGGAGAGAGAGAGGGGATATGAGAGAGAGAGAGAGAGAGAGAGAGAGAGAGAGAGAGAGAGAGAGAGAGAGAGAGAGAGAGAGAGAAGAGAGAGAGAGAGAGAGAGAGAGAGAGAGAGAGAGAGAGAGAGAGAGAGAGAGAGAGAGAGAGAGAGAGATGACCGATTGTGGGGGAGAGAGATAAGGGGGAGGAGAGAGAGAAAACAGATATGGGACATGGATATGTAAACCTCAGTGAGGAACAAAACAACTGGGAATGTTTTCCTGATAAATGGGATTTCCCACATTCCCACCTCACTGTACCCAGTGTGTGAGTGTGTGTGCGTGTGTGTGTGTGTGAGCATGTGAGGGTGTGATCATGTGAGTGTGGGAGTGTGTGAGTGAGTGAGTGAGTGTGTGTTGTGCGTGTAATGCTGTTGCGTTAGACAAGGAGCCAAGGTTGTCTGTGTTATGAGTTTTGAGAAGAGAGAGAGAGAGAGAGAGAGAGAGAGAGAGAGAGAGAGAGAGAGAGAGAGAGAGAGAGAGAGAGAGAGAGAGAGAGAATGAGAGAGAGAGAGAGAGAGAGAGAGAGAGAGAGAGAGAGAAAGAGAGAGACTGTAGGTAGAGGAATGTAACCACAGACTATGGGTTACCCGGTGCGTGTGTGTGTGTGGGGGGGGGCTCTGAAGAGGGGGGCCCTCAGGGAGCCAACATGACACCTGAAAGTGTCACACACACAAACACACACACATGTGAGGGGATGCTGGCCTCCTCCATGCTAGTCGGGACACGTAAATATCAGGTCAATAACATAAAATCATATCATCCTCAGCAGCTGGCACTCAGAGTCTGTGTGCGTGCGTGCGTGCGTGCGTGCGTGCGTGCGTGCGTGCGTGCGTGCGTGCGTGCGTGCGTGCGTGCGTGCGTGCGTGCGTGCGTGCGTGCGTGCGTGCGTGCGTGCGTGCGGTAGGGTGGTAATGCCTTGGCATCACATTGCCACCTCCTCCCTTATCAACAGGCAGGAGGTTCATGTTGTAAACAAAGGCTTCGTCTTGGTTGGTGTTGCTCCAGACTACTCCGTCAGTTCGGGGGGGTGTCGGGGAGGACTGGGCCTCTCTGTCTGAGACACAGGCATCGGCGGTACGATAGGGCCGACACACAGCAGAGGAGAGTGTTTAAAAGCAGGTCGTATTGTTGAGAGGTGGACCGGAAGGCGATCCCGCGGCCAAAACGTCTCCTTCCTCCTTAAAATATTCCTACACTCAATATGGCCTCCTCTTCCTCCTGTCGCCCACGTCCTCTTCCTCCTGCTACCCCTCCTCCGTATCTCCTCTTCTTCACCTTCTCCTGTCCTCCACCTTTACCTCCACCTCCACCTCCTCTTCCAACTCCACCTCCATGCTAGTTGTCGTCATGTGACCCAGCAGGGCGTTGTCATGTGACCCAGCGGGGTGTTGATAGCGTCATGTGACCCAGCAGGGCGTGGTCATGTGACCCAGCAGGGCGTGGTCATGTGACCCAGCAAGCGTTGTCATGTGACCCAGCAGGCGTTGTCATGTGACCCAGCAGGGCGTTGTCATGTGACCCAGCAGGGCGTGGTCATGTGACCCAGCAGGGCGTGGTCATGTGACCCAGCAGGGCGTGGTCATGTGACCCAGCAGGGCGTGGTCATGTGACCCAGCAGGGCGTGGTCATGTGACCCAGCAGGGCGTGGTCACGTGACCCAGCAGGGCGTGGTCACGTGACCCAGCAGGGCGTGGTCACGTGACCCAGCAGGGCGTGGTAACGTGACCCAGCAGGGCGTGGTAACGTGACCCAGCAGGGCGTGGTCATGTGACCCAGGCTGTTGTCCCAGGCTGTGATGGGCAGACCTCCGAAGGGCTGTCCGGCTGAACCGGGGCTCTGGTGTCGGTCTGCTTTCCCGGCCTTCCTGCCTCAACCCGCTCCAGGGGTTACCCGGGCGCCTCCACGCTCCGCATCACCCTCTCCGTCACTCCTGTGTCCTCCTCTCCTCATCATCTGTCTCCTTGCCTCCTACCTCCTTGTCTTCTATTTCCTTTCTGTCTCCCGTCTCCCGTTCTCCCCACCCAAACCCACCCCTCTCTGAGGCCTCTACATCTGGACGTGAGATGTCCGGGCGGAGGAGGTGGTGCCCACCCCTCACCTCCGGGCTCCTTACCTCACCCTGAGGGTGCTTATCTGATCATCTAGATCACTTCCTGCCCCACAGCCCTCCTTGCATCACTTCCTACAGCTGCTCCTGTATAATGGACGTGTCTTAACGAGTAACCAGCCTTTATTTGTCTAACGTTGGCCAACATACGTCCCCTATTCTTCTCTTTGTTTCAAGCTCTCTCTCTAGCGCGCTCCATCTCTCTCTCTCCATCTCTCTCTCTCTCTCTCTCTCTCTCTCTCTCTCTCTCTCTCTCTCTCTCTCTCTCTCTCTCTCTCTCTCCCTCCCTACGGAGGCCTCTCAGTCTGCTGAAGCTCTGTGAACAATAGCACTGTACTGTGCAGCGATTGCTCAACCTGGGTGTGTGTTTGTGTGTGTGTGTGTGTGTGTGTGTGTGTGTGTGTGTGTGTGTGTGTGTGTGTGTGTGTGTGTGTGTGTGTGTGTGTGTGTGTGTGTGTGTGTGTGTGTGTGTGTAAACTGGTGCATGAAGGGTGTCTGTGTGTGTGTGGTTGTGCATCTGTATGTGTGTCTGTCTGTGGTTCTGTATACAGGTGCTTGCTCAACCTGGGTGTGTGTTTGTCTGTCTGTGAGTGTGTGTGTCTGTCTGTGTGTATGCGTGTGTGTGCGTGTATATGTACAGGTATGTCACCCTGTATGGATGGGTACATACAGGGTGTGTGTGTGTGTGTTTGTGTGTGTGTGTGTGTGTGTGTGTCTGTGTGTGGTTCTGTATACAGGTGTGTGTGTATGTGTGCGTGTCTGTGTCTGTGTGTGTCTTTGTGTGGTTCTGTATACAGGTGTGTGTGTGTGTGTGTGTGTGTGTGTGTGTGTGTGTGTGTGTGTGTGTGTGTGTGTGTGTGTGTGTGTGTGTGTGTGTGTGTGTGTATAGTGAGATCATCCCATATCTGTGTGGGACGGCTGACGCCAGGTGTTTGAGACGTTGCTCTGCTCTGATAAAGCGAGGCGGGTCATCTCCTCGTCTTCCTCTCTCTCTGCTAACCCTTGTGAGTCCCCCCCGGGGTACCCCGGCTCAGAAAGGCACCAGGGGGGGGGGGGGGGCCCTCTACCTGGGACCCTCGGCATCGTCTCACACCCTGGAGATCGGATCTAGAGCGGGTTGGCTGGTAGCTGGAAGGTTGCTAGTTCGATCCCCGTCTCCTAGTAGCGAGGTGTGTCGAGGTGTCCCTGAGCAAGGCTTCACGTGGTCGACACCCCCGTCGGTGCGTGAATGTGTGCATGAATGGGTGAATGTGAGGCGACATTGTAGAGCGCTTGGAGGCGGCCGCTGGTTAGACATGCGCTGTACAAATACAAAGTCCATCCAGAGAGGGATTGTTAATCATCAGAGAGTCGACAGCGAGCTTCCTCCGTCCCTTTGTGCGCTGGTTTGTTCGCTAGCTTTGCTCTTTTGTGCCAAAAATAAAATCAGAAAGTCAACACAGCTTCGTCTCCTTTTGTCCACGAGGTCGTGTCTCGGTCTCGCTGTTGTTTGTTCTCTCTTTGCTCAAAAATTGAAATATATTAGAATCCACACGCCCTCTTCCATTCTTTCTCTCTTCCATTCTCTCCTTCTCTGGTTCTTTAACCGTAAGTAAAGTGCACTAATAAAATCAACCCTTGGTCGATTGAGGTCTGGCGATGGTAGCGGACTTTCTCCTGACTCAAACTTTTGACCCTTCGTCATCGTCCTCCTCCTCAGTGCACGTGTCGTCGGGGGAGGAGCTTCCGTCTTCAGCACACGTCTGCACGGGGGGCAGCTGTTACCCGGCAACCGGGAACCTTCTAATTGGCCGAGCTGTCAACCTGACGGCCACCTCCACCTGCGGTTTGGACGGACCCGAGAACTACTGCATCTGTCAGCCACCTGCAGGTGGGAGTACGCACACACACACACACACAAATACACGTGCACGCACACATGCACACGTGCACACACGCACGGATGCACGTGCGTGAAGACCCACGCATGTGCACGCACACAGGCACCCTGACACATGACCAGAGAGAGAGGGTGAGATGGTGGACGACAGGAACCAGGAAGAGAGCTGGTCACATGACCAGGAAGAGAGCTCTGTGCTCGGTATAAGTCACATGACCGGGCGAGAGTTGGGCGGGGTGTTTTGTACGATGGCAACATCGGAGCAGTGCCTCTCCTAACCACTGGGGGGACCGGAGGTCAGCTCTGACGCTCACCTCCGGGAGCTGACGCTGGTCCCAGAGAGACAGGTCGCCGCCATGTTCCCCTCTCCCCTCCCACCACCTGACACGCGCTGTCACCTCCAGGTGTGCACACAGCGCCGCCCCCCCCCCCCCCCCTGACATCCGTCTCTTTCAGCCCTTCCTTTGTCTGTGTCTCCACTGTGGCCCTGAGGAAACAGAGACTGCGTGCTCCACTGTCACCTCGCCGCGGAGCTGGGGTTCAGCTCCAGCTGGTAGCCCTCACCGCCCGACACATCACTGATCTCATTAGTGGATCTCTCCCTCGCTCTTCCTATTGCCCTCTATTGCTTTCTCCCCCTCTCTCGCTCTCTCTCACTCTCTCTCTCTCTCTCTCTCGCTCTCGCTCTCTCTCTCTCTACCTCTCTCTCGCTCTTCTTCTCCGTCTCTCACTCCCTCTCTCTCTCTCTCTCTCTCTCTCTCTCTCTCTCTCTCTCTCTCTCTCTCTCTCTCAATCCCCCCCTCCCTCCACTCACCCAGGCGGTCTGTGGTGCTCACCAGGGGGTCTCCAGTTACCTGCTTGTCTGTACCTAGGGACCCGGGTGTGTGTGTGTGTGTGTGTGTGTGTGTGTGGGGGGGGGGGCAGACATGACCCGCGGCGGGCTGTCATCCCACCGCCAGGGCTGGCCCCTTCGTCAAGGGCCCCCCTCTCTCTGGAAGGAGAGCCGTCACGCTCGGCCCGTCTCTGAGAGTCCTGCTCCAAACCATCCCAGCCTGCCATCGTTAACGGCGGAACATTCCGGGGGAAGCGGCAGCGTTGACGATAGGACTGCACCGCGTATCGTTTTCGTGTTGAAATCGCGAATCGAATCAATGTCTGATCTGACATAATTAACTCTGATTAATGGGCAATTGGACGCACGCAGTTTGGTGTTGGGGAGTGACATGCACGTCCCACTAACCACCAATCACTGATCAATGTTGATCAGTTGATGATCAGACAGCCAAAGCAGTCGTACACCGCCCGCGCGCTGGTCGTAGAACAAAAGCTCCAAAATGAAGATTTAAATCCAAACAGAAATATAACGTCAGTGGAACTGAATTATTAAAGTACAGAACCGACGACATTGACCAAACACAGCTACTTTGTCGAGGGTGCAGGACTGATATACATGTGTGTCCTGTGTATTTGTGTTTGTGTGTGTGTGTGTGTGTGTGTGTGTGTGTGTGTGTGTGTGTGTGTGTGTGCGTGCGTGCGTGCGTGCGTGCGTGCGTGCGTGCGTGCGTGCGTGCGTGCGTGCGTGCCGTTGTTGTCCTCCAGGAGTCAGACAAATGTTTCCATGTGACTCCCGGGCGTGGCCCCGACGGCACCCAGTCCGCGACCAGCCACGGCGTGTGAGAAACGTGATCTACCTGAACGGACCGCCGCGGGGAAGCTTACCTGGTGGCAGTCGGTCAACGGTGGGGGGGCTAATCAGTCATCACACGCTTAGTTCCAGGTGAACGACAGCTAGGGTTAGACAGTACAGAGACGGGTCATTAAAGGAGCAGTAGGGGTTAGACAGTACAGAGACAGATACATTAAGGAGCAGCGTAGGGGTTAGACAGTACAGAGACAGATCATTAAGGAGCAGGTAGGGGTTAGACAGTACAGAGACAGGTCATTAAGGAGCAGGTAGGGGTTAGACAGTACAGAGACGGGTCATTAAGGAGCAGGTAGGGGTTAGACAGTACAGAGACGGGTCATAAAGGAGTAGGTAGGGGTTTAAGACAGTACAGAGACGGGTCATAAAGGAGTAGGTAGGGGTTAGATCAGGGGTCTCAAACTCAATTTACCTGGGGGCCACTGGAGGTAGAGTCTGGGTGAGGCTGGGCTGCATCAAGTATCCACAAAAAAGTACAAATATCCAGTCTTCTTAAGCTTCACTATTAACAGTGCTGCAATATGAATATATAAAACATGAACCTTCTTCAGAACATGAACTGTCCTTCTGAACATATGGCTTTTCTTGCCTACTCCTCCTGATCACTGCTTCTCTTCATCTGTTCATCACTTTAACATTGGAAGAAAAAAAAGAAGAAGCCCTAGAGACGCAGATGATTGGCAGAGAAACTGAGAAGTTTTAACTTCCAGGATTGAATATTTTTGAGAAGAGATGCATGTAATAATTTTCTAAATGTATTACATGATTTTATCTCATGATATATAAATTTCAATAATATGTGTCGGCCTCAAAAGGGGACCAAACTTTGATGTCAGGTAGGGGCCCACAATATATCGTCCGGTGGCCACAATGCTCGCGGCCACGAGTTTGAGACCCTGGGTTAGACATACAGAGACGGGTGTCATTAGGACAGGTAGGGGTAGACAGTACAGAGACAGGGCATTAAGGAGCAGGTAGGGGTTAGACGTAACAGGACGGTCTTAAGGAGCATTAGGTGTTAGAACGTACAGAGACGGGTTTCTTAGGAGGCGGTAGGGGTTAGGACAGTACAAGACAGTCCTTTAAGGAAGCAGGTAGGGGCTTGACAGTACAGAGACAGCATTAAGAGCATAGGTTACGTACAAGACAGGTCATTAAGGAGCAGGTTAGGGTTAGACAATACAGAGACAGTCATTAGGAAGCGTGTAGGGGTTAGACGAGTAACAGATGACAGTCATTAAGGAAGAGGTCAGGGTATCGGCTCTAGATGCCAACGGACAGAACTGTGAAACATCGGGATCGAACCCAGAGCCTTTTGTCGGAGTCTAACACCCTAACAACAAAGATACAGATTTCATTTGTTTGATAGTTTTATAGATTTATGTTTCTGTTGTGAGTAATTTACCATGTTGGTCATGCTTTTGACTTTGTGTTTGTTTACATCTCCAGGGCTGGAGAGCGTCAGCCTCCGCCTGAACCTGGAGGCCGAGTTTCACTTCACTTCACCTCATCATGAAGTTCAATGTGTGGGGTTTGTTAGTATGTGTGTGTGGTTGTTGTGTGTGTGTGTGTGTGTGTGTGTGTGTGTGGTGTGGGTGTGTGTGTGTGTGTGTTGTGTGTGCTGTAGTCGTGTTTGTTGTGTCCGTTAGTGTTTGTGTGTCCGTTGTGTGCTGTGTGTGTGCTGTGTGTGTGTGTGTGTGTGGTGTGTGTGTGTGTGTGTGTGTGTGTGTGTTTTAGTATGTGTGAGTGCATCTGTTTAGTGTGAGTTGTGTTATATGTGTTTGTGTGTGTTAGATATAGTGTGTGTGTGTGTGTGTGTGTTGTTCCGTTAGTGTTTGTTTAGTGTTTGTGTGTCCGTTAGTGTGTGATGTGCGTGTGGTGTGTGTGTGTGTGTGTGGGTTGTGTTAATATGTGTTTGTGTGTGTGTGTGTGTGTGTGTTTGTGTGTCCGTTAGTGTTTGTGTGTCCGTTAGTGTGTGTGTGTGTGTGTGTGTGTGTGTGTGTGTGTGTGTGTGTGTGTGTGTGTGTGTGTGTGTCTGTGTGTGTGTTTGCGTGTTAGTGTTTGTGAGTGAGTGAGTGAGTGAGTGGCGTGAGTTACTTCATGTCTCTGTATCTGAGAAGTCTCTTGGAAGTTTTCAGATCCGTGAGGAGAAGAAACTCCGACCTGCTTATAAAGAAATCATAGAGTTCGTATACTTAACCCCCCCTGACGCTTTGGCCTGATCTCCCCCTCACATGCTCATTTCTCCAGTGTGACATCCGTTCGCCGCGCACGAGCTTCCGTGGCAACACCTGCCACTCCAGCTATTATGTGATGCCCACCACACTGCAAAGGGACGCCAGGCGAAAGCTGAATTCTAACTTATTATCTTGAAAACCAGCAAGCCCGACCGGCTTACCAGCAGGAATTAGTTGGATGTAGGAGTTTGGTTCGTCAACAATTGCTCTCTGAGACGAAAAGACTGCAGGGGCCAAGGAATCGCACTTCACAGCTGCACTTTGGATGAAATTATACAGCGTGCTGCTTGACATCTCACTGACTCAAGATATAATTATCATTAGGCGGTTACTTAGTCGGTCACACAAGTGACAATCTGGTTTCCTGATAGACAATGCTTGTATAACGGTGCTTCTCATACATTCATTGCCGTTATGCGCAATGAGCGTCGAGGGAAGTATCTAAAAGTTCACATTAAAGTGCTAACATAAAACACCATGCCTCTCGACCCTGAACACCTCTGGACCACGTCCCCTGGCCCATAACGAGTGCCTCTCCTGACGAGATTCACGGCCCGCCGGCGCTCTGAACATTCTTGTAGTTCTAAAAAGTTCACATTAAGGGCTAACATAAACACATGCCTCTCTGCCCCTAACCCCCTGTTGGCCACGCCCCCTGGCCCATAACCACACCCCCTCTGACGGTGACTCCGCCCCCCGTCCCCCTGCACATTGTTGTTCACATTAAGGGCTGACAATCCATGAGGACACGCCTCTCTCTGCCCCTGACCCCCTGTTGGCCACGCCCCCTGGCCCGTAACCACACCCCCTCTGACTGTGACTCCGCCCCCTGTCCCGCTGCACATTGTTGTTCACATTAAGGGCTGACAATCCATGAGGACACGCCTCTCTCTGCCCCTGACCCCCTGTTGGCCACGCCCCCTGGCCCTAAACCACACCCCCTCTGACTGTGCTCCGCCCCCTGTCCCGCTGCACATTGTTGTTTCACATTAAGGGCTGACAATCCATGAGGACACGCCTCTCTCAGCCCCTGACCCCCTGTTGGCCACGCCCCCTGGCCCGTAACCACACCCCCTCTGACTGTGACTCCACCTCCAGACCTTCCGGCCGGCGGCCATGCTGATCGAGCGCTCTTCGGACTTTGGGCGTTCGTGGCGGCCGTACCGGTACTTCGCCTACAACTGCACCAAGACCTTCCCCGCGGTGCCGGCCAATGGGCTGCTCCGGATCAACGACGTCGTCTGTGAGGACCGCTACTCCGACATCGAGCCGTCCACGGAGGGAGAGGTCAGGGGTCACGCCGCCCCAAACTCTGCTAACTCTGTCGTTAATCTTCATGAACTTTATTATTAGCTTCTTTGTTAACTTTGTTATATGTTTTTTATTAACTGTATTGTAACTGTTTTATTAACCGTATTATTAATTCTGCATTAAAGGTTGGGTATGGGATCTACCATTTACGAAACGCCAGCAGATTTTGAAAATACACAACTCAAATGGTCCTACCCCCTCTCCTTCAACGCTGACTCTGACTCCACCCATTCCAAGTACATGGACGCGCAGTCATGCACGAGCGAACACAGATGCGCGAGAGCAAGCCATTAGCTAGTTAGCTAGCTCCAGTAGCTACCGCAGGATAACAACAAACAGAAGCTTGCTCTGGGTCACGAGCTTTGAGTACGTGCACGAAGGGGTCACGAGCGGGGAGCGGGGGAGTGGGAGTGCAGTACGACCGTTTGATTGACGTACTTACTGTCCAATGCCACTCGGTGGTCCTGGAAATCATTGGCTGGAGTTTTTCGAGCCCTGCCCGTTCCACAGATGATTGACTTGTTTAATTTTCATGTCAGTACTTTTAACTCAGTGGCTGTAAGTGGGCTATGATAAGGATTTCAAGTAATTTTGCAAAAATGGCCAAAAAAGAGAATTCCATACCCAACCTTTAAGGGCATTGATTTTTTATCAACTGTTTTGTTACTTTTTTTATTAACTGTCGTATTACTTTTTTAGTAACCATTATACATCTTTTCTTAACTGTATTACACTTTTCTTTTTAAATGTATTGTTACTTTTCCATAACTAAATGAATCACGGATGTGAAGTCTGTGTTGCAGAGCGGTAAAGGAACAGAGAGAATAATTTCAACATTAACAGGCATAGGAGTGTAATGTCAGCGCATGATGATTGTCGAGATGATTATGGTCGAGGTGGAAATCCACTACCACTTCCCACTTTAACCAGTACTCCCACGGCAGGGGGGCCAGCAGGTCTCCATAAGTGCAGCCTCATAGCTTAACGTCTTCTAAAATGGTTTCCCTTTGCAGGTGATCTACAAAGTGTTGGATCCCGCAATCCACGTCAAGGACCCCTACAGCCTGGAGATCCAAGGTGAACGGAAAACACGCTTTTACATTTTGCTTTTCTTATTTTTGGTGTTTTATTGTTGACCTCCAGCCGGCTCTATTCCTCTCCACTTAAAGCGCCTCACTGGACTCCGACAAAAGCATTAGGACATGCTGCGAAACGTCCACAACAAGCCACAGATTATTTATTTTCTTGTTTTCTTGTAACGACCAGTTGGTGGTGAAGCACTGACCCACCGTGTTCAGATCACCGAACCCAACGCAGCCTCTCCCCCCCCTCCCTCCCAGAGATAAAGCATGTCTCCATCACCTAACCCCTCTCTACCCGTCCTCCGTGTTCAGATCATCTAACCCCAAAGACGCCCTCCATGTTCAGAGCTGATGTGTGTCTCCATCACCTAACCCCTCTCTACCCGTCCTCCGTGTTCAGATCTTCTAACCCCAAAGACGCCCTCCATGTTCAGAGCTACTGTGTGTCTCCATCACCTAACCCCTCTCTACCCGTCCTCCGTGTTCAGATCATCTAACCCCAAAGACGCCCTCCATGTTCAGAGCCGCTGTGTGTCTCCATCACCTAACCCCTCTCTACCCGTCCTCCGTGTTCAGATCATCTAACCCCGAAGATGCCCTTCATGTTCAGAGCCGCTGTGTGTCTCCATCACCTAAGCCCATGCTGCCTCTCCCCCCTCCCAGAGCTCCTGCGCATCACAAACCTGCGGATCAACCTGACCAAGCTGCACACGCTGGGGGACAACCTGCTGGACCGCCGGCCCGACGTGCTGCAGAAGTAACCTACTACGCCCTGTACGAGCTGGTGGTCCGAGAGCAGCTGCTTCTGCTTACGGACACGCCTCCGAGTGCGCGCCGCCGTGCCCGGCGTGGACACCAGGGAGGCACGGCATGGTCAGAGAGAGGGCGACTGTCTAACCCCTACCTGCACCTCAATGACCTGTCTCTGTACTGTCTAACCCCTACCTGCTCCTTAATGACCTGTCTCTGTACTGTCTAACCCCTACCTGCTCCTTAATGACCTGTCTCTGTACTGTCTAACCCCTACCTGCTCCTTAATGACCTGTCTCTGTACTGTCTAACCCCTACCTGCTCCTTAATGACCTGTCTCTGTACTGTCTAACCCCTACCTGCTCCTTAATGACCTGTCTCTGTACTGTCTAACCCCTACCTGCTCCTTAATGACCCGTCTCTGTACTGTCTAACCCCTACACGCCTCCATCAAATGACACCCGCTCTCTGTACTGTCTAACCCCTACCTGCTCCCTTAATGACCTGTCTCTGTACTGTCTAACGCCTACCTTGCACCCTCAATGACCTGGTCTCTGTACTGTTCTAACCCCTACCTGCTCCCTTAATGACCTGTCTCTGTACTGTCTAACCCCTACCTGCTCCTTAATGACCTGTCTCTGTACTCTATACTGTCTAACCCCTACCTGCTCCTTAATGACCCGTCTCTTTACTGTCTAACCCCTACCTGCCCCTTAAATGACCTGTCCCTCTGTTACTGTCTAACCCCTTACCTGCCCCTTAATGAACTGTCTCTGTACTGTCTAACCCTACCTGCTCCATAATGACCGTCTCTGTACTGTCTAATAACCCCTACCCTGCTCTCTTAATGACCTGTCTCTTGTTACTGTCTAAACGCCTACCTGCACCCTCAATGACCTGTCTCTTACTGTCTAACCCCTTACCCTGCTCCTTCATGACCCTGTCTCTGTATACTGTCTAAACCCCCTAACCTGCTCCTTAATGACCTGTCTCTGTACTGTCTAACCCACACCCTGCTCCTCAATGACCTGTCTCTGTACTGTCTAACCCCTGAACTGCCCCTTAATGACCTGTCTCTTGTACTGTCTAACCCCTACCTGCCCCTTAATGACTGTTAATGGTGCCACTCAGAGGTACTCGCTTCTTGGTGACGGGGGGGTGATGCTGGGCTGTTGCGCTTGCTGTGATTGGTCAGATCCATTGGCCGCTGTGTGTGCAAACACACAACACAGAGGGTCTGAACTGCGAACGGTGCCGACACTTCCACAACGACCTCCCTGGAGCCCGGCTGAATCGCAGAACCCACACACCTGCAGAGGTACGCACACACACACGCACGCACGCACGCACGCACGCACGCACACACACAACACACACACACACACACACACACACACACAACACACACACACACACACACACACACGCACACACACACACCACACACACACACACACACACACACACACACACACACACACACACACACACACACACACACACACACACATACACACACACACACACACACACACACACACACACATACTTGAAAAGGTCCACCTTCATACATATCCATGCACACACACACTCATGAAAATGTACACTTCTACACCAACAATTGCACACACACAAACACACACCGACACACTCATCCAAACGTACGTACTTAAACACATACATACCATGCATACCCACAGAGATTCCTATAAAATCCCCACACACATGCAGACGGGGGCACCTGCATACCTGCACAGGTACAAACACACGTATTAAGCCTAATGACATACACTTGCAGCTGTGTAAAACAGTTCGACAGTAGTGATTGAGGTCAGAGGAACCGCAGGAACGTGTGGCCGCTAGTCGTCCACCGCTATGCAATGCTTTGCTGCGCTACGACAGATGGCAGCGCACAGCAGAAAGTACAACGGTTAGTAGATTACTGTCGATTAGTAATGAGTTGAGAATGTTAATCTTGCACACTAAATACCAGCGATACTCCGGTCATATCGTCACTGTCTTAATACCTAGCAATAAAACAATAACAATTGATGATGCACACGTGTAATAATAGTGTGTGTTTGTGTGTGTGTGTTTCTGTGTGTGTGTGTCTCTGTGTGTGTGTGTGCGTGTGTGTCTGTGTTGTGTGTGTGTGTGTGTGTGTGTGCTTTTGTGTGTGTCTGTGTGTGTGTGTGTGTGTCTCCATGCGTGTGTGTGTATACCCATGTGTGTGTGTCTCTGTGTTTGCTCTGTGTGTGTGTGTGTGTCTCCGTGTGTGTGTGCGTCTCAATGTGTGTGTATATCCGTGTGTGGTTGTGTGTCTGTGTGTCTGTGTGTGTCTCCATGTGATTGTGTGTCTCTGTGTGTGTTTCTCTGTGTGTGTGTCTCTTTGTGTCTCCATGTGTGTGTGTGTCTCCATATGTGTGTGTGTGTGTGTGTGTGTGTGTGTGTGTGTGTTGTGTGTGTGTGTGTGTGTGTGTGTGTGTGTGTGTGTGTGTGTGTGTGTGTGTGCAGAGTGTGAGTGCAACGGTCACTCCAGCCAGTGCCACTTCGACATGGCCGTGTTCCTGGCCACGGGGAACGTGAGCGGGGGGGTGTGTAGATGACCGGCTGCCTGCACAGACACCATGGCCGCGGCTGTGGAGGCTGGTGTTGAGGCCCTTCTACTACAGAGGACCGCCCGCAGGGACAATCAGGGCACCGCCCATGGTCTGCACCGGTGAGTCGCCGGGGGGGGGAGACACCCCACGTCTGGACGTAGAACTACTAATAGTACTGCTGCTGTTAGTCCACACACAGTTACAAATCAGAGTTTGAGTACACTATTTGTACATTAGTACCAAATAGTACTAAATGATTTTGTTTTCTTCTGGTTATTTTTCTTTTTAATCTAGTTAGTCCTTTTATGTTGTATCTTCTTTAGATAGATATAGATTAATACTGTAATAATCCCACGGGGGAAATTATTAAAATAGGTACTTTTAATCTGTGCATTGAGAGTAAGGCACTTTGAGGTCATTGGAGTTGATGTAACAGTGCGTTATACACACTAAGAATGTAAGTTCATTAATATTGTTATTATTATTGGAAATAGTGCGCGTACGTCCTGCCACTTTAAAACAGTGCCTAGACAATGGTGTAGCGTCTCATCCAAGCTGTCTTTGTTTGTTGTACGGGATCGGTTTACCCTTAACCCGGGTTCCCCGTAAGATAAGCAAATCGGATTGTTTCTATGAACAATCCTTACTGTACGCGACAGCGATATTATTGTTGTTTTTCTCTCCTTCTTGAAATGTACTTATCGTAAGTCGCTGTGATGGATAAAAGCGTCTGTTAAATGCCCGGAATGTCAATGCCAAAGAATCATGGACCGGTAGCTGTCGTTGTGTAAGCTTGTTGTTAACTAATCTACGACCGGCTAGTAATAAAGTTACAGCAACCGCTCAAAAGGAATGAAAAGCCTTAAAGGCCCATGTGAGTTTAACCGGTAAGGTTTTTGATTAATGGGCACACTAAGCACTCAAATATGGGAGTGTATCATTAGGATAATGGTCTCCAAAATAGTGTTAAAGGTCCATTTTTGTCATTTATAAGTCAGTAACCGGATGTTAACTGACATACGTTCTAAGCGCTAGGACATACTGTTACCTGAACATAGTTCAGAACTATGGGGGTTGGCAAGCCCACCAACAAACAACATAGAATATGATGGCCCACAGCAGGACATTTTACGAACCTGTCCAGACGTTATGAGGTGAATGAGGAATTGCCGAGAACTGATGGCGGTCAAAGCCAAGGGTTAAACGCACGGTCAGAGCGAATGAGTGGAGAGTTTGGCCTAGTCATTTAGCAACGCAGAAGGAGCGGGGTGGAGCTGTCAATG